>JAOQMS010067753.1:0-23832 GCA_027563885.1 Erythroxylum longipes
AATTTCCAGTGCCATTGGACAGTCATTTCCACTACCGGTAAACCCTTATTCTGCCACTTGACATTTTTCCTAGTCCAAAAATGACCCCGAAAATTTCCCGAAAATTTTCTAAAATTCACTAAAAATAAGAAAACCAAAATAACCCTCTCCAATGCGAATTTTCATACACAAATCATATTTTTCACAATTCACATTCCTTCACAAAAATACCGGGAAATTTCATGAATGCATGTCCAGTCATTTACATGTACAAAAATTCACTATTCACTTACATGTGTATGCATGAACATGTC
The DNA here is from genome assembly GCA_027563885.1 of Erythroxylum longipes. Lineage (NCBI taxonomy): Eukaryota > Viridiplantae > Streptophyta > Magnoliopsida > Malpighiales > Erythroxylaceae > Erythroxylum > Erythroxylum longipes. Next base: position 294 of record JAOQMS010067753.1, read on the forward strand.
CATACAATTTTAAGTACTTATAACCTATTCCAAATGACTATTTTACCCTTCCCATTGGTAAGGGGATGTTACAATGTTTGTGTATTCTGACATTGGATTTGAACAAATGAGAGTGGTCAAGAAGATTTATGTTTGCATTAAGTAAGGTAGATGCAAAGGAAAACACAAACGAAGTGTGTCGTTTGTGCAGACGTCACGCCCAGAGGCAAAGGAAAACACGGGCGAAGTGTATTGTCTATGCTGACGTCACACACAGACGACACGTTAGAGCACAGACGACACATCAGAGCACAGACGACACGTCAGAACACAGACGATGCGTCAGAACACAGATGACACGTCAGCACACAAACGACACATTAGCAACACAAACGACACGTCAACGCACAGACGACACGTCAGAACACAGATGCAAGGAATCGTCTGTGATGAGACGTCTTAAGGCAGACGATAGGTGGTCAACCCAGACGATAAAAGTCAACCACAGACGATTAAACACAAAATATAGAACACAGATAATGGATGGTCAATACAGACGAAGAAAGTCAACTACAGACGATAAACCACAGACGATAGAATGCAGATCATAAGCAAATTCAGATGATGGGCCAACCACAAACGATACAAAGAAGAAGTTAAGGCTAATACATTGGACAGTTGTTTAGCTAAAGTTAGTTATAGAATTCAATTAAATAAAGGTTTTTCAACAAGAAGTCGGTATCAAGGATCAAGAAACAGTTAAGGACTTAGACTAAGTGCAAGTCATGGGACAAGATGGTAAAAAGAGATCAAGATGAAAATCCTCCTTAATCAAGGATTATCTGGTGTGGGCATCCCACCCTTGTGGGATGCGCATCCAGATGTCACTTAAGACGTCGGCCACGTGTCTCGCAAGGTGTGGGGTCCCAATAGGAGGGCCAATTTTAAGCAAGTTTTTACGCAAGGAATTCAGGTGGATTACATGTTTATAGTTGAGTTAATGAGCCATGAGTATTGTTCAAAATCAATAAAGTTAAATGATTTCAATTACTTTATAAATGGTGCATTTGTTGCTTCTTAAATGATTTAAGAAATTGCTACATATTTGGTACATGAATCTTGATGATGATTTATGAAATGATGATGGAAATTGTATTTTGAAAATATCATGCTTATGGAAATCATGATTCCGAAATGCGGAAGATGTTACAAGATATGAAATTCATGTTTGTGTGGGTTTGTGATGGTCCATTCTGTTATGTCACGTACACGTTGACCATATTAAAGGCTTCTCCCGCCTGCCCACCAGTGGCATAGAGCTCTTTCATACACTCCCTCATGTTTATGGACTACCCAAAGTGGTCCATTCTGTTATTACTGGAGACTTGCAAGAACTCCCTCATGATTATGGACTACCCAAACCATTATGATTGCTTATGGGTTTATAATTTGTTTGACAATTTAAGAAATACATGACCTATGTTGTTTATGAATTGTTTGACAAGCTTGAGAATTTGAGAAATACGTGTTTTATGGTTTCAATGCAATTTCTATTGCAACGAATATTTTCAATGATTTTGCTTGTTTCTCCTTTATAAAATTGTTACCCACGAGTTTTCAAGCTCACCCACCATTCCTCCCCATCTCCAAGGGAAGAGCAAGAGATCGAGTGATAGAGAGTCAAAGCAATACTTTAAGTCTCCATATTTTTGTATTTAAGTTGGTTTATGAGAATACAAGGCTTTAGCCGCATTTCAAGTATTGCTTATTCATGTACATTTTGTATTTTTGTATTATAAGACCGATGATGTATTTAGGTCTTGAAATGCCCATTAAAGCTTTGTAAAACTCTTTTCTTTTGATTTCAATGAAATATATTTATGTTTACTCATGACTTTCCAAGTTTTTGCATTGTATTTTCAAACATTCATAGGGGTAAAATCTGTGTTCTATTTTCAAAGGACAAATTGTATTAATCTAGGATGATTTGGACAAGGTTATCTTCTTAGAAGTTGTAATTTATTCTCTTATCTTTCCAAAGATATAAAGTTTGTAACTTTTGGATTTTGCAGTTGAGAGATATGCTTTTTACAAGTTATTGATGCTGCACAGGGTGTATGCTGGACAAATTATAGCGTTTTTCTTTACTTGAGTTAACAAAAACAGAGTTTTATGGTGTTTTGAAATGGTAAGAATTAGTGTGATAAGTTAGAGATGAAATGACGGTGATAAAGGGAGTTAAATGTGTGTTGAATTATTGAAGAATGTACTGACATGGTTGATGTTGTATTTACGTGATCATGTGCAGAAATTTATGATGAATGTGCATAAGTTTCAATGTTATGTTTTTGGATTGATGACCAAACATAGATTAAGACTTGATTGTTAATGATGTTGAGCTGAAATGGAAGTGAAAATGAATGGAAATAATGTGGAAAACAAGTTAGAAATAATAGATATGCATAAAAGGGGTCGTAGGTAACTTGTAGGAGTTGAAAATCTAGAAATTGACCTGTAAATGTCCTTTGGGCAGACTCGATGTCTGTTGGGTGGACCTTCTCAGGAATTCCAGCTATCTAGTTTAGTTCATGTCTGTTTGGAGGGACATATGTCCGCTAAGCGGACATTCTCGAGACTTTTATAAAATTGTGAAATTTTTGACAGTCTAAACGGTAAAATCTCTCTTTGGGGTCTTTATCAAAGTTGTAGAATTTGAAGTCCTCTTCGAAACTTTACTTAAATGACCCTGATCCGACATCCATATTGAAAGTTATGCTTTTTGTTCCAAATCATGTACATTTATAAGTTGTGGGCTTATCAATGCTTTCCTATGATACATTTAGGCTTGAATAGAGATTGAAATGTACATAGATTGTTGTGGAAATAAAGGATAAATTGAGTGATATGTTTAGGGTGACGATTGAGGATATGAACATATAAATGGATTGTCGTTTCTCAAGTGCTCAATTATGGAATTGTGGGATGTTATGAGGATGAAGATGAACCTATGTTGATTAATGAAGTTCCATTATAAGAACCCTATAGAGTGCTATGCTCATATTTTATAACTCTCTGGTTAGACTCCGGAAATAGGGTCTGACATCTATTATATTAGATCATTTAGGTTTAGTATCCTAGGCATAAAATGGGTCGTTTTGAAGCATGAAATGAACATGCATTGTTTTAAATGAACAATATGCATTGTTTTTGTATTATTTCATATGATTTGAAATTATTTTACATAAAGCATGGTTTATGAAAGTTTTTCATGCACACATGCAAGTTTAAACATGACATGGAACATGAACTAAATATTTTAAATGGTTTTTAATTGAAGGAGTGTGTATGTCGCCTCGAAGGAGAACTCGAGGAGCCATGACTCGATCTCGCTCTCACCAAGGAAGTACGGATGAATCTCATGTCCCACAAGATTCGGGGACACACTCTGCTCATGATTCTAAGACACCGAGTGTGCAACATGAAGTGCCTTCGCCTCCTCCTCTTATACCCCAAGTAAACCACATGGATCCGTGTTTCTTTCAAGCCTTTGGTTAGGCATTCACGCATGCTATGGGCCAAATGCCACAATTTCCAGTGCAAGCTCCTGTGGAAAGGAACGGATAGTATGATAAGCTTCGCAAGTATAGAGGTATATACTTTAATAGGACTACGAATCTCGAAGAGGCTGAAGCATGGCTGAGAAGGATAGAGAGAGTCCTATTACAGATGAAGTGCTCTGATGAGGAGAAATCAGATTATGGAGTGAGCTTGCTGTAAGGGGACGGACTCCATTGGTAGGAATCAGTGCTTCATAGTCAGGTCATACAGCTGGTATTGTCATGGAGAAATTTTGTGGAAGCCTTTAGGAATAAATACTTCTCGAAGGTCTATATCTAAGACAAGGCCAGAGAATTCCTAAATCTCACATAGAGGGACATAAGTGTGAGTGAATATGAGCTGAAGTTCACCCAGCTTTCAAGGTATGCAGCTAACATTTTTGCGAATAAGAAGGATAAGTGTCATAATTTTAAGGGAGGACTTCATTTGGGGATTAAGGAGAAAGCATTCATCCACAATTTTTGTGACTACCAGTTGTTGGTAGATGCTGCACTCCAAGCTGAGAAACTGGAAAATATAAAATATTAAGTAAATAGGAAGAGGAAGAACCGGGAACGGTCTTCTAAGAAGGGAATGAGTGCCACCATACCTAAGAGGAGTTTGAGGACTTTCCACATGCAGAGTGAAGTGTAAAGTAGCGGCTCGGCTAAGAACAAATAAGTCAAGGTAGCTTCAGTGCAAGCCTTAACTGTAGGAGGTAACAGAATGATGGAGACGAGTAGGTATATGAACCCCCAATGTGAACATTGTGGGAAGTTTCACAAAGGAGAGTGCTTCAAGTTACTTGGAGTATGTTTCTAATATGGATAGAAGGGACACATGGTTAAGGAATGTCCCTAAGTGCCAAAGCAAGATGGGTGGCAGATGCAAGCCTCAAAGAGAGATGAAAAAATAGGAACCAGGCCAGCCATTAAGGTGGGGAGTTTTGGATCGGCAAGGAAGGTTATTCCTACAGGAAGGTCAAGGGGTCAGGCACAGGCAAGGGTATTTGGCATGGCCATAGATGAAGCTGCAGCTACACTTGAAGTTGTTACGAGTATGGCTCGATTGTTTGATTCAGAAGTACATTTATTGATTGATTCTGGCTCCACAAATTCTTTTGTTTCTGCAAGCATGACATTACATGGTGTTAATTTGGTGCCATTGGATAGTCCATTGATTGTTAGTAATCCTATAGGGAGGAATGTGATAATAAGTCAAGCATATAGAGACTGTGAACTCTTTATTGAAGGTGTTAAACTGGTGGTGGACTTAATGCCTTTAGATTTAAAGGGCCTAGATGCTATACTTGGAATGGATACCTTAGAGAAATATGATGCAAAATTAGACCGCAGCCTCAAAGAGGTAGAATTTAATCTTGACAAAGGTGAGAAGTGACTTTTAAGGGAGACAGAATAACACCATTATTGGATCGAAAAATAAAACATGCATCGATTTGGAAGAAATGGTAGATTTCAAAACCTTTTAGAAATCAAAATTTCTGCGGAAGCAATATATCCAAATCAACATCCATAGCCACATATGATACGGTATAAGGAAAAACATTTGCATAATCATAAGATGGAAAATATTACCCACTCCTTCGTTATAGGTTTAACTCCTCTCTGTGCTATCCTATCCTTGGCAATGTATCCACTCCTAGGTGACGTATCCTCTTTACCTTATTGTATCCTCTTCTTTATATTGTATCCTCAACCATTCTGATCTACCACTTGTTTTTCTTAGACAGTTTGGTTAATAAGATCCTTTGGTGGGTAAGGAGAAGAAAACTTTGGAGGAGATTTTTCTTAAAAGAAAGTAGCCAAAAAATAAGACACTCTCATGTAATTTTCAGTTCACCATGCAGGATAGGAGAGAAAGAGTCAAAACAATGCAAGAACACTTTCTTATACCCTCTCAATTTTGGTTAGTCTCAAACGAAAGAAGAAATTTGCATCAAATGCATCGCTTCTTTCTTAATCAATCATAAAGAAGCTAACAAATGAGACCCTTCTCATTTGTCTTGAAGATGGCTAAATGAAAAGACTATTAACCTAAATATGACATACCAAGTTCGGTTTTTGATGATGAAAGAAGGAACGTGGTCCATCAAATGTACCTCTTTCTTCTTTAATCCAATGAATGCTAATAGGTTACATGCTATCATTAAAAGAACACAATTAAACCATTTAATGATAAGGTTATTACTCCATTTAATGACGATAAAGCATGTTAAAAAACATCTTAAATGTAGGAAACTAATCTTAAATGTGTAGCTGCACATTTACCCATTAAAACCAAAATTCTATCTCCACTTATCTTTAATAACTTTGTTTTAATTTAATTAATCAAATTAATCAAATTAAACCAAAGCCTAGCCTATTTCTAAATGTTCATTTGGGCTTCTAATTAACCATTAATTAGTGCAAGCCTAATGTGAGGGAATTTCCATACGTGTTTCTAGAAGATTTACCTGGTTTGCCACCAGTAAGGGAAATCGAATTCGCCATCAATCTGATTCCAGGTATCGCACCCAGTTCCATACCACCGTATAGAATGGCTCCAACTGAGCTGAACGAGCTTAAGGAACAATTGGGGGAACTGTTAGAGAAGGGGTATATGAGGCCAAGTTTATCACCATGGGAGCAATGATTCTGTTTGTTAAAAAGAAGGATGGAACATGACATATGTGCATTGATTACTAGAGGCTTAACAAGGTGACCATTAAGAACAAGTATCCTTTACAATGAATCGATGATCTGTTCGACCAACTGCAAGTAGCAAATGTCTTCTCTAAAATTGATCTCAGGTCAGGATATCATCAGCTCAGAATTAGGGAATCTTATGTACACAAGACAGCCTTTACGACACGTTATGGGTATTATGAGTTCCTAGTCATGCCATTTTGATTGACCAATGCTCCATCTATGTTCATGGATCATATGAATAGGATCTTTAAGGAATATCTGGAACAATTTGTCATAGTATATATTGATGACATTCTGGTTTATTCCAAGAGTGAAGAGGAACATAAGGAACATCTTAGGATAGTATTACATACACTAAGGCAGAAGGAGCATTATTCCAAATTTGGCAATTGTGAATTTTGGCTTTATAAGGTGGTATTCCTTGGAAACATAATCTTGAAGGATGGAATACATATCCATCTGAGCAAAATTGAAGTAGTGGTGAAATGGCATGCACCAAAGATAGTGACAGAAGTGAGAAGCTTTCTGGGTCTAGCAGGATATTATAAGAGGTTTGTTAAAAGATTCTCTATGATAGCTGCTCCAATGACCAAGTTAGTAATGAAAAATTAGAAGTTTATCTAGAGTGATGAATGTCAAAAGAACTTTGAGGAGCTTAGGCACAGATTGACAAGTGCTCTAATTCTAACCTTTCCCATGGGAGATGAGGCCTATACAGTTTATAGTGATGCAAGGCGACAAGGTAATAGCTTATGCCTCACGGCATCTAAAGCCTTATGAATTGAATTACCCAACCCATGCTTTAGAATTATCAGTAATAATTTTTTCCTTGAAAAATTTGAGACATTATCTATATGGAGTTCAAACGAGGATTTTTACAGGTCATAAAAGTCTTAAGTACTTATTGAGCCAGAAAGAGTTGAATTTGAGATAGAGAAGGTGGTTAGAGTTGTTTAAGGATTACGACTTTTTGATTGAATACCATCTAGGCAAGGCAAATGTAGTGGCTGATGCCTTGAGTAGGAAATCCTCTATAGCCCATGTTTAGACAATTTATCTATTATTTTTAGAAGAGATGGCTAAGCTTAGAATAAGATTGAAACAGGAGGAACCCGAATGCATTATTGCTAATTTCAGAGTGAGACTAATGCTTAGAGAGAAAGTTAAGGAGTTACAAGAACAAAATGCAAATTTGAACAAGCTCCGAGAAGAAATTAAGAAAGGAAAGAAATTTGAAGTGGAAGTGAGGGATGATGGACTTATGGTTGTAGGAAATAGACTTTGTATTCCGAATATCAAGGAGGTAAAGGATGAGATACTTGACGAGGCACACAATTCCCCTTATACCATACACCCAGGTAGCACCAGGATTTACGAAGATTAGAAAGAGCATTTTTAGTGGAGAGGCATAAAGAAGGATGTAGCAGAATATGCAAGCAAGTGTCTAGTGTGTCATCAAGTTAAGGCTGAACACCAGGCACCTTCAGTCAACTTAAGGCCATTGTCCATTCCTGAGTGGAAGTGGCAAAGGATAACCATAAATTTTCTAGTGGGTTTGACTAAGACTAGTACGAAGCATAATGCCATATGGGTTATTGTTGACTGTTTGACAAAGTCAACCTATTTTCTAGCAATTAAACAGACTAATTCAATGCCTGTGCGAGCAAAGAAGTATATTGATAAGATAGTGAGACTACATGGGATTCTAGACTCTATAGTTTCTGACAGAGATCCTCGGTTTACTTCAAGATTTTGGGAAAGTATGCAAGAAGCTCTAGGGACCAAGTTAAAATTTAGCACTGGTTTCCATCCCCAAATAGATGGTCAATCTGAAAGAACCATTCGAACCCTTAAAAGAATGCTCAAGGCATAAGTGATGGACGTCAGAAGTGCTTAGGACAAGCACTTACCATTGGTCAAATTTGCTTATAATAATTCGTACTACTCAAGCATTCAGATGGCTCCTTATGAAGCACTGTATGGTAGAAGATGTAGAACTCCTATATGTGAGGATGAAGAAGGAGAAAGGAAATTAATAGGACCAGAGTTACTCCAGATGACAGTTGACAAGGTCAATCTAATTAAGCAAAGGCTCAAAGCAGCTCAAGATAGAATGAAGAGCTATATTAATGCACACCAAAAGGAAATGGAGTATGAAGTTAGTGAGAAAATCTTTCTTAAGAAATCTCCTTGGAAGGGAGTCATGATGTTTGGAAAAAAGGGAAAATTGAGCCCAAGATACGTTGGTGCCTACGAGATTATTAAGAGGTTTGGACCACTGGCCTATAGATTGGCGCTGCCACCAGAATTGTAATAGATACATGATGTCTTTTATGTTTCTATATTAAAGAGGTAAGGATCAGATCCATCCCACATCATTAAGAGCACTGAGGTTCAGTTGAGAGATGATCTAACTTATGAGGAGACTCTAGTGGAGATTCTAGACACTAAGGAAAAGGTCCTCAGGAATAAGATAGTTCGACTAGTTAAGTCCTGTGGAAACACCATTCTAAGGAAAAGGCAACGTGGGAGCCCTTGGAGGCCATGAAGGAGAAGTATCCACACCTCTTCAATAAATCAGGTAAGAATTTTAAGTACAAAATTCTTTTAAGAGAGGCAAAAATGTTGGCCCCCGGATTTTTTTTGAGTTAAGGATGATTTAAATAAATTATGAGGTTATGATATAATTATTATTGGAGTTTAATTAATTATTACAGTGTTGGTAGGATTTTATTACACCAGTTAGTTAAATTAAAGTAGTAGGAATGTATTGAGGGAAATTTCGGCATGTCCCTTAAGATTAAAAGGCATGAACCATTAATGGAAGGGTAAGATTGACTTACTCATTAAGGGTAGAATTGAAAGAGGAAAATGTTGTCTTCCACATTAGAGGAAGAAAAATGTGAATTAAAGAGAGAGTAAAGTGAAAAACAAAAAAAAGGAGAAAGAAAGGAGAGAGAGGTCATCCATGAGAGAAAAAGGAAGAAGAAAAGTTAAGGTTTCATCTTTTCTTAGTTTTCAAGAGTGATTTTGAGGGCGTTCAAGAAGAGAAAAAGAAAGAGGAAGAAAAGTGCTTCCATTTGAGCCAAGCTTCTCTTTGTTTGGTGAAGATTTAAGGTAAGCCCATTTTTAATCCTTTGGATTTTTGGAAGGGTTTTGGTTCATGAAGCTTAGGAAATACATGGGCTTAAGTATTAGAGAATCAATTTTTAGTGACTATGTGTTTTTGGGTTCTCAATTTGTATTCCTATTGAATTGGAATTTTGCCAATGTTAAAGGGAATTAAGAGAGGTAAGAGGAGCAAGAGGAGGGCCATTTTTAAGCAAGTTTTTAAGCAAGGAATTCAGGTGGGTTACATGTTTATAGTTGAGTTAATGAGTCATGAGTATTTTTCCAAATCAATAAAGTTAAATGATTTCAATTGCTTTATAAAAGTTGTATTTATTGCTTTTTAAATGATTTAAGAAACTGCTACTATTTGGTACATTAATCTTGATGATGATTTATGAAATGATGATGGAAATTGTATTTTAAAAATATCATACTTATGGAAATCATGATTCCGAAATGCGCAAGATGTTACAAGATATGAAATTCATGTTTGTGTGGGTTTGTGATGGTCCATTCTGTTATGTCACGTACACGTTGACCATGTTAAAAGCTTCTCCCGCCTGCCCACCAGTGGCATGGAGCTCTTTCATAGACTCCCTCATGTTTATGGACAACCCAAAGTGGTCCATTCTGTTATTACTAGAGGTTCGTAAGAACTCCCTCATGATTATGGACTACCCAAACCATTATGATTGCTTATGTGTTTATGATTTGTTTGACAATTTAAGAAATACATGACTTGTGTTGTTTATGAAATGTTTGACAAGCTTGAGAATTTGAGAAATACATGTTTTATGGTTTCAATGCAATTTACTATTGCAACAAATATTTTCAATGGTTTTGCTTGTTTCTCCGCTATAAACTTGTTACCTATGAGCTTTTAAGCTTACCCACCCATTCTTCCCCATCTCTAGGTGAAGAGCAAGAGATGAAGTGATAGAGAGTCAAGGCATCACTCTAAGTCTGCATATTTTTGTACTTAAGTTAGTTTATGAAAACACAAGGCTTTAGCTACATTTCAAGTATTACTTATTCATATATATTTTGGATTTTTGGATTATGAGACCAACAATGTATTTGGGTCTTGAAATGCCCATCAAATCTTTGTAAAACTCTTTTCTTTTGATGTTAATGAAATATATTTATATTTGCTCATGACTTTCCAAGTTTTTACATTTCTTTTTCAAGCATTCGTAGGGGTAAAATTTGTGTTCTGATTTCAGGGAAAAACTGTATTAATTTAGGCTAATTTGGACAAGGTTATCTTCTTCGAAGTTGAAGCTTATTCTCTTATCTTTCCAATGATATAAATTTTGTAACTTTTGGATTTTGGAGTTGATAGATATGCTTTTTACAAGCTATTAATGTTGCACAGGTTGTATACTGGACAGATAATAGCCTTTTCTTTACTTAAGTTAATAGAAAATGAGTTCTATGGTGTTTTGAAATGTGAAGAATTAGTGTGCTAAGTTAGAGATGAAATGAAGGTGATAAAGGGAGTTGAATGTGTGCTAAATTATTGAAGAATGTATTGACATGGTTGATGTTGTATTTATGTGATCATGTGCAAAAATTTATGATGAATGTGCATAAGTTTGAATGTTATGTTTTTGGATTGATGACCAAACATAGATTATGATTTGGTTGTTAATGATGTTGAGCTGAAATGGAAGTGAGAATGAAGGGAAATAATGTGGAAAATAAGTTAGAAATGATAGATATTCATAAGAGGAGTCATAGGTAACTTATAGAAATCTGGAAATTGATCCATAAATGTCTGTTGGGCAGACTTGATGTTTGCTGGGTGGACCTTCTTGGGAATTCTAGTGTTCCAACTGAGCTCATGTCTGTTTGGAGGCACATATGTCTGCTAAGCAGATATTCTCAGGACAGTTTTAAAATTGTGAAAATTTTCACCCTCTAAACCCTAAAATCTCTCTTCGGGGTCTTTCACTGAAGTTGTAGACCTTGAAGTCCTCTTCAAAACTGTACTTAAATGACCTTAATCCAACCTCCATATTGAAAGTTATGCTTTTTGTCCCAAATCATGTACATTTATAAGTTGTGGGCTTAATAATGCTTTCCTATGATACATTTAGGCTTGAATGGGGCTTGAAATGTACTTAGTTTGTTGTGGAAATAAGAGATAAATTGAGTGATATGTTTAGGGTGATGATTCAGGATATGAACATAAGAATGGATTGTCGTATATCAAGTGCTCAATTATGGAATTGTGGGATGTTATGAGAATGAAGATCAACCTATGTTGATTAATGAGGTTCCATTATAAGAACCCTACAGAGTGTTGTGCTCGCATTTTATGACTCTCGAGTTAGACTCCAAAAATAGGGTCTAAAACCTAGTACGAGAGGAACTGTTGATTTGCACAATTGGTCATCATGCTTGGTTGAAAAGCTAGAGGCGTGAAGCTACTGTGCTTTGGAGTTCGCCTTGAATGAAAATTCCCACCAAACTGCAGGAAGAATCTTTTGCAGTTGACTTAAATATATGATAGGGTATTGTAAGTGGCAGAGTGGCCTTGCTACTATGATTTACTAAGATTTAGCCCTCTGTTGCTCCGATTCATCCCTCTTTTCAACCCCACTGCCCTATCCCGACCATCCCAACACATACAACACTTAAGTAATAAAAAAAATCTCAGCTTTAGCCCTGAGGCTATACCAGAGGTGGTGGTGGGACATGTTAAATGTTTAAGGTATGAGATACCAAACCAACCATGTGTATGCATATGAGGTGTAAAAAGTTTTTTGAAAACACTTGCGGAAAATTAGAGAGCATCAGCATTACACTTGTCATCAATCTAGCGAACTTACTCAACTTTGGTGAAACAACCCATTGACATGGTTGTTAGGCAACTTCTGTGGGAAAAACAACTAGTTGGCATAATTTCAATGGGAAAATAGCCCATTTAGACACATTTGGTAGGAAAAACAGTTTGTTAGCACACATTCGGTAAGCAAAACAGACAGTTGACACTGTCATTAGGCACCTTCGGTGGGAAAAATAGCCCGTTGGCACACCTTTGGTGGACAAAATAGCTCGTTGGCACAGTTGCCAGGCATCTTCGATAGGCAAAATAGCCCATTGGCCTGTTCGCTAGGCACCTTCGATGGGAAAAATAGCCAATTGACATGGTCACTAGGAACCTACTGCGGGAAAAACAGCCCGTTGGTAGCTAATTGACATTGTTGCTAGGCACTTTTGGTGGCCAAAACAGCCCGTTGGCACGATCGCTAGGCACCTTCAGTAGGAAAATATTCCATTGGGCACGTTCACTAGGAAAAACAGTTTATTGGGCACCTTTAGTGGGAAAAACAGCCCGTTGCCACACTTTTCGTAGGAAAAACTGCCCGTTGGCACACATTCGGTGGACAAAACAGCCCGTTGGCCCGATCGTTAAGCACCTTTAGTGAAAAAACAACCCTTTGGCATACCTTTAGTGGGTAAAACAACCCATTGGCACAGTCGTTAGGCACCTTCAATGCAAAAAACAACCTGTTGGGCACCTTTGGTGGGAAACACAGCCCATTAACAAACCTTCAATAAGCAAAATAACACTTTGGCACTGTTGTTAGGCACCTTCGGTATGTAAAATAGCCCGTTGGAAAGGTCGCTTGGCACTTTCAGTGGGAAAAATAACTCGTTGGTAAAGCTTCGATAGAAAAAATAGCCTATTTGCTTGCTAGCGCAAGTTTAGGCTAGCCCCTTTGGGTGGAAAACAACATGTTCGGCAACATGAGGCTAGTAATGAGCGAGAAACTTCACCCACCGCCTTGATGCCTCATATGTTAGCCCTATCCCCTTGCCACGGACTCAATCTTTTACCAACAAACTATGCAACACTTAGTTGTATATCTCGTGACTAAGTCAGTCTTTCCCTCAATTGCTAGAAACAAACCTATCACAAATAAGTAAAGATGTAAGATAAAACAAGAACAAGAATTAGGAAACTTGGAGAATGCTTATATTGCTTAAGAAAGCTTTACAAGGAAAATGCTAAGAACTCTTCGTGCTCTCTATCTCTCTATGCCTCCATGCATCTTACAAATGGTGTCCCTTGGTTATTTATAGCCTTCCACCTCTTCAATGGATGGCTAGGATCTATTTGATCTAAAGGCTCACAATGGCCATCTAGAATTCTCTACAACTATCTACATATTCAAGTATAATCTATAATTATATACAAGGTTCTAGAGTCTTCCAGCCATCTCTAGCCTTATCTTGAATATGGAATAAAAGTGTGGAATCTTCTAGGAAACTCTAGCTTAGCCTCTCCATCTAGAGTGGGAATTTTGTGGTGCGTGACATTCTCTGCCACTCGTTCGGGCAATGCCTTTATCATGTCTTTCTTGTATGCCTCGATCATAACCTTACAATTCCATACTGTGAGCCCATGCTTCCAATTTGCCTCACTATAAGGTAGTCCCTTCCATTTGACAAATTACTTCACATAGCTTGGATAGGAACCTCTTTGGGAAAACACGATGTGTTAAAATTTCCTCAACCTCGCTCTCGTGAGAAGTAGTGATAGCTGTGGGTGCTCTCCTCGACTCCCCATTCTTGGGTCTTCCTTATCGTCATGATATGGCTTCAATAAATTCACATGGAAAACTTGACACATCTCCAAATGTGAGGACAACTTCAATAGATAGGCTAGCTTACCAACCCTTTTCTCTACGGGGAAAGGGCGCTCATATCTCCTTACTACCTCCTTATGTACCTTGACGAACTGTCGGCATTGATGGGGAAGGAGCTTCACCATTACTAAGTCTCCTTCCTCGAACTCCAAGTGTCTCCTCTAATGTCCGCCCATTTTTTCATTCGCTTGGGCCAAATATGCTTATGCCATGTCGGTTTTGCTTATGCCAACCCTTAGAAAATTTGAATGCAGAAAGACTTGGACCCTTGTACCTAATTTCCAAAGTTTGTGGAGTCATTTATTGTTGTCCCGTGGGAATATTAAATGAACTAGCTCCCTTTGCCTCGCTTTTTTCGAAATTATATGAAAATTGGGCAACATCAAGCAACTTAGCATAATCATGCTAGTTGGCACTCATATAATGCCTCAAAAATAACTCCAACAATGCATTCACCCTCTCAGTTTAGCCATCGATTTGAGGATGAAATCTTATAAAGAAGTTAAGCTCAGACCCCAATAGCTTGAATAGCTCCATCCAAAACCTCCCTATGATTTGAGTGTCTGATCACTTACAATTGTCTTAAGTATGCCCAATACTTCAGCACATGATGAAAGAATAGGCGTGCTGCATCCTCAGCCATAAATTTAGTAGGCATAGGGATGAACACTCCATACTTGTTAAACCGGTCAACCACCACCATAATATTGCTACATCCATCGGACTTTAGTAGGCATATGATGAAATCCATAGAGATACTCTCCCAAGGATTCTCCGACATAGGCAATGGTTCTAGCAAACCCGCTTATTTATATTGATCTACCTTATCTTGTTGGCACAAAATACAAGTCTTCACATATAGATCAATATCATCATGCATTTGAGGCCAATAGTAAGCATGCTCTATAAGTGCCAATGTACGATGTGCACAAGGATGTCCCATCTATTTGGAGTCATGGTACTCTTTGATGATTTCCTTCCTCAACCCTTGCCACTTCAGTATGTACACATGATTACCTTTGGTTATAAGCATCTCATCCTTAAGCCAAAATTAGCATGTCTTCCCCTGACTTGCCAACTCCATCAAACTTTTGACTTGTGGATCATGCTCTATTCCCTCTTTGACTTGATCCACTAAAGGAAAACTCGGACTTGTGATGGCAGCTAGCTCAACCTTTCTACTAAGTACATCGACCACCATATTGGCCTTACCCTACCTGTACTCCATATCAAAATCGAACTCTGCAAGAAAGCTTGCCACATAGCTTACGTTGGCGTCAACTTCTTTTGGTTGAGGAAATAGCTTGTGGCAATGTTGTTGGTCTTAACCACGAACTTGGACCCTAATAAGTAATGCCTCTAAGTTTGTAAGCAATGTACCAATGTAGTCATCTCCTTCTCTTGGATGGTGTAGCAGCACTCTGTATCATTTAACTTACGACTCTTATAAGCTATTGCATGTCCATCCTGCATCAAACCACTACAAAGTGCAAAATCAAAAGCATCAATATATACCTCATATACCTTGTTGCGATCGGGAAGGGCCAACACTAGTCTCTCTATCACTACTTACTTCAAGGCTTTGAATGCTCCTTGACACCTAGCATCCCACACTCAAACTCTATTCTTATTTAATAAATCAGCGTGGGGAGACACAAGGGAGTAATATCCCTTAATGAACCTATGGTAATAGTTGACAAAGCCAAGAAAGGAATGTAACTCAGACACCTTCCTTGGTGGCTCCTAATCATGGATGTCTTGCACCTTAGACTTATCCATCCTTATCTTGCCTTCTTCTACAATGTGCCCCAAAAATATTATTTAATGTTGAGAAAAGGAACATTTGATCCTTTTCACATATATCTCATTTTCTCTTAAGAATTGGAAAATTTGAGGTAAGTGCATAAGATGTTCTTTCAATGTTTTACTATACACCACAATATCATCTAAGTACAGTACAACAAATTTATCTAAGAAGGGTTGTAACACTTAATTCATGAGATTGCAAAAAGTGGCAGGTGCATTTGTGAGTCCAAAAGGCATGACTAATAATTCAAAGGAACTGTATCTCATCACACATGCTGTCTTTGGCTCGTCTCCTTCCATAATCATTACTTAATAGTATCCCAATCTTAAATCAAGCTTGGTGAACCATTTTTCTTCCCCAAGTTCATCGAACAAGTCAGAAATCAACTAGATGGGATAATTTTTTTTCACAGTGATCTTGTTGAGTACCCTATAGTCGATGCATAATCGGAGTGACCCATCGTGCTTCTTTTGGAAAAGCGCAGGTACACCATATGGAGCCTTTGATGGTTATATATAGCACACATCCAATAACTCCTTCAATTGCCTTCTCAATTCCTCGAGTGTGGGAGGTGCCATTCAGTAGGGTACCGCCGAGGGTGGACTTGCGCCTTGCACCAAATTGATTTTATAATCCACTCCTTGTTTTGGTGGAAGCTTCTTCAGCAACTCCATGGTCATCAAATTGTTAAACTCCTCAAGGACATGGGCAATCTCCTTAGGTAGTTCTTCTAGTGAAGCTTGTACCTCTTCCTTGATTGCCATCAAGAATGTAGGTTGCACCTTCTTCTCACCCTTAGCCACTTGCTTTTCGTGACAAAGGCACCATACATGTATTACCCTCTTCCATAAGGCATATAGAATTGGTAAAGGGAATCGGCACGACCTTGACACCATCCATGAACTCCATGCCAAGCACAATTGGATAATCATCCATAGGAACAATTGAAAGTCCACAAGGCTAGATCACTCACCTAGCCACACTTTAACACAACGAGCAACTCCAAAGGTCGACTTTGGCTCGAAATTAACTGGCTTGAGCCATCCTTGCTCCTTGCTGTATTTGAGGCCCAATTGATTAGCTTCCTTGACTTTAAGGAAGTTATGAGTAGCTCCAATGTCAATAAGAGCTTTTACGGCATTGTCCCCCATTTTAACTTTTGCAAACAAACATTCCTTCTTCTCAAACTTGGGCGCTTCCACTTTGTCTTTGATAGCATCAAGAATTTCCAAGGACCCCATCTTAGTCTCCTCAGGATGCCGTTGATCCTCCCTTTCCTCAATTAAGGTAGAGAGCTTGCTCTTCTTCAGGCATTCTCTAGCCTTATATGATCCTTCACAAAAGAAGCATTTTATCAAAGCTTTACCCCTTTTATCCTCCCTATGGCTTCCCTCCATGTGCTTGCCATACTTATGGCAGACTTCCTTGCTTTCATGGTTATCTCCCCCACTATTTCCTTTACTGCCCTTGTCATTGTGGGACTTAGGTTTCTCTAGCTTCTTGAATTCAATGAGATACTTGAAAATGGAAATGGTTGTGGGAAGATCTTAGGCACCACGTCTTTGGATCTCTAACTTCACCCAATTTTGTAAACCATATATAAAAGAAAAGAGTGCTTCCTTGCCTAGATAGTCGAGGATCTCTAGAAGCACCTTGAAAAATTCCTTCACATAGTCTTATATGCTCCCTTTTTGAGTAAGATGCTGTATCTTAGCTATCGTAGCTAACTTAGCATTCTCGGGATAGAACTACCTCTTGAGTTCCTTCTTGAACTCATCCTATGTATCGATGGTACAGGTACCCCTCTCAATGTCACCATGCCTTCTTCTCTACCATACCATTACAGTATGCTCGAGGTAGAGAGTGGCAGTGTCAATCTTCTTCGTATCCTCCATGACACCAAGTGCCTTAAAGTATTGCTATAAGGTTTAAATGAAGTTATATATCTCCTCCACATTCTTTGTCCCTCCATACCCCTTTAGTTTTGGAACGTGTAACCTCGAAGGAGTAGTGACTACTATACGTGCAGCATCATTCCCCCCTTTAGCAATAGCCCTCTTGTAAAGGACTAGCTCATCTATAACCTTTGCAAGTTATTCCTTAAGGTGAAGAATCCTATATTGAAGGGTCTTCTCTAAGTCCTTCATTTGGTTTTGACATCTGGAAGTAACAACGTTCAAAGCACCTTGCATCTCCCTTTGGAACTTTTCTCTCCATCTCTCGAATTCCACTATGAGTTGTTCTACCTTCTCAAACTTCTCTTACTCTTTAGCCACCCAGAGCTCCACCTTCGTGAGCATTCCATTTATTTCTACCAATATGTCCCTTGGCCTTGATCTCTCCTTACCGATCTTCTTCTCCTCTGTAATTTTAGTAGTTCCACTTGGTCTCGACATCTTTACTAAGCAATGATGAGCTTAACCTTTGGCTTTGCTACCAACTATCACGGACTTGGTCTTTTACCAATGAACTGCATGACACTTAATTGTACATATCATAACTAAGTCAGCCTCTCCCTTGAATGCTAGAAACAAAGCTAGCATAAGTTAGTAAAGATGTAAGATAAAACAAGAACAAGAATGAGGAAACCTAGAGAATGCTTATATTGCTTAAGAAAACTTTACAAGGAAAATGTTAAAAACTATCTATGCTCTCTATCTCTCTATGCCTCTATGCCTCTATGCATCTTATAAATGAAGTTCCTTGGTTATTTATAGTCTTTTACCTCCTAAATGGATGGTTAGGATCTATTTGATCCAAAGGATCATAATGGCCATCTAGAATTCTCTATAACTATGTACAATTCAAGTATAATCTACAATTATCTACAAGGTTCTAAAGTCTTCTGCCCATCTCTAGCCTCATCTTGAATATGGAATAATAGTGTGGAATCTTCTAGGAAACTCTAGCTTAACCTCTCCATCTAGAGTGGAAATTTTGCAGTGTGTGACACCCTACACCATTCGAAGCTAGCGTCGAGGGAAACATGCCCCATTTAGCAATATCGTGTTTGCTTGGCAAATCTACCCACACAAATCCTCTAAAAATAGCATGAAACGTCACAAAATATCCCTTTGTGATCTCTTAAACAATTGCTTAAACTAAAAAGTATCAATTAGTCCCTTGCTCAAGCACCTAGTCATCCCACCAACACCTTTGGCCAACCTAACATACCACTGCTTTGCCAATTCTCCTTACAAAAATTTCAAATGTCCAAAATGACTTCACCATAGTTTTTATCACATTTTTTGGATGCGTCCCTCAAAATTTGGTATCATTTAGACTTGTTTTTTATTTCTTATGAATTTTAAATTTTACAAAATTAAATAATCATAAAAAATAATTTACTTGTCAGAAATTGCTAAAATTTTAACCAAATGTGCATTAGATTATTTTAAACATGTATACAAAATTTTAGATCAAAATTACAAGTATTTTTTAATTTAGAGGGGGTACCAGCTGAGACATTCCAATGTCACCCTGTGGTAAAGCTGAAAAGTGCCTACATGCTTTTTATAGGGGTAGTGCATGCCTACACCTAGCTAGTTTTGACATACGGACGATCATGAGTCTCATCCCCTCATTGATGGAGACACCACGTCATACTCGAGAGTGCTGAAAGGTTGGCTTGTTGATAACGATTAGAGAGGTGTGTGGGTACTTAGCTAGTCCGAAGTTAGGGCGGCATTTTGGTAAACTAAGTATGGTTTGGTGCTCAGCGATACTTGAATTGTGGGATTTTTAGAGGGCATAACGCCATGGTTGGGCATGCTCGATAGCATCATGTGCAAGGAATAGGCAATGTTGCATCCTCTTCCTGAGTCAGTTTCAGTTCACAAGTGCTTTTTGGCAGACTTGATAATGAGTGTCATCCACCCATATTATGCACGATGTTGTACTTAGGAATGCCGAAGGGTCAACTTATTGAAAATGATGAGTGAGGCATTAGGTGTCTGAACTGGTCCAAAGGCAAGGTGACATTTTGGTAACCTTAGTATGGTGTGGTGTGCAGTGAAACTCGAATTGTAGATGGGGCGACCGCCACACTCGGGAGAGCTCAAGGGCATCATGTGCAAGGTCCCATGTTACCAAATTCCACTGAATTCACTCTTAATCCTTATTCTTCACACGGGGAGCAGGAAGCATGGCTCGGGGCCTTATTAAGATAAATTTGTGTAGGATTGTACAACAAGAGTTGGCAACCTATAGACTAGCAATCATCACTTTAACTAAATAGTTAGAAGAGAGATCTTGGCTAGTCTATTGATCACCTATAGGATAGTTTAATAACTAGTTGAATCACTAGAGTCATTGGGTAGGTTAAGAGATCTTCCAATTGATTCCCTTTAATTCGATTAATGACAATTAATTACACATTGAGAGAGGGTAGTTAATACGTTCGAAAATCTAGGGTGAGACACAATTCAATCAATAAAATAGGAGAGACACAAAATAGGGAAAAAAGTAATCTTTAGTATTTAGATTCTTAAATTCCGATTGTTCTTCACGTTGGTATTGTCAATTGCTAAATGTTATTCCTTTATTTTTAATATAATTTTTCGGATTATTTTTATAAAACAATTTCATTTCTTAAACAATTTTTATCTAAATTAAGTGGTGTCTGGGAATCAATCCCTGTGGGATCGATATCCACTCTTTTAAGCTATAAGTCACAACCCCTTCACTCACTTGTAATTTTTTAGAATAAAATGAGTAAATTGTGTTATGTAGTTACACTCAACATGTTTGAAAATTGATGTCGTAAATGAGTGTTTGAAGGAGGTTAAAGAAGGAGTTGATGAAGTGAATGAGTTGCACAAAGATGAAGGTATGAAGGAAGAGGATTTATGTGAGGAAGTTGAGTTAGAAAGATTAGAGAGAACTAGTACCCCTTCACTACCCTCTACTATTAAACCTCCCACTTTAGAGCTTAAACCTTTTCCTTCCCATTTGAGATATACGTTTTTAGGAAAGAATCACACTTTACCTATCATTATCTTTAATGAATTAAATTGTGAGCAAGAAGAGAAAGTGGTGGAGACTATTAGGAAAAGGATGAGAGCTGTAGGGTGGCAAATTTCTTATATTAGCGGGATTAGCCCCAATGTGGTGATGCATAGGATTAACCTAGAAGAAGGATGTAGAAACGTGAGAGAAAGACAGAGAAGGTTAAATCCAAATATATAAGAGGTTGTGAAGAAGGAGGCGGTGAAACTTTTGGATTCGATGATAATTAACCCCATTTCGGATAGTGAGTGGTTTAGCCCAGTATAGTGTGTGTCGAAGAAGGGCGACGTGACGGTGATAGAAAATGAAAAAGAGGAAAAAATCTCAACTAGGATTGTCACAGGTTGGCGAGTATGTATTGACTATGGGAAGCTAAATTTGGCCACCAACAAGGATAATTTCCCTTTACCATTTGTGGACCAAATGATTGAGAGAGTGGCTAGTTATTTTTTTTATTACTTTCTTGATGGATGGATATTCAGGGTACAATCAAATATTTATATACCCAGAAAAGCAAGAGAAGACTACTTTCACATGTCCGCATGGAATTTTTGCATACTGAAGGATGCCTTTTGGTTTATGTAATGCACTTTCCATATTTCAAAGGTGCATGATAGCCATATTTGTAGTCATGAATGAAAATTTTGTGGAGGTATTTATGGATAATCTTTTTTGTCTTTGGAGATTCTTTTGATCATTATTTGCTTAACTTAGAAAAAGTGCTTCAAAGATGTGAGGAGTCACATTTAGTTTTAAATTAGGAAAAGTGTCATTTCAAAGTCCAAGAGAGAATTGTATTAGGGCATAAGATTTCATAGAAGGGGATTGAAGTGGATCGCGTTAAAACAGAAGTGATTGAAAAGTTATCGCCTACTTCCATCATCAAAGGTAACCGAGTTTTCCTTAGTCATGCAGGATTCTACAGACAGTTCATTAAAGATTTTTCCCTTATTGTAAGACCCATAACTCATCTATTTTTTAAAGATGTGCCTTTTGTTTTTTATGATGACTATTTAGATTCTTTTAACAGGTTGAAGAAGGCACTCATAACAGCACCAATTATGACATCGTTGAAGGAGAAAAGGTTGCATGCTGTTCGATGTGTACTTGGTCAGCAGAAGGAGAAAAGGTTGCATGCTATCTATTACCCAAGCAAGACATTGATAGGAGCACAACTGAATTACACAACTACTGAGAAGGAACTGCTTATGGTGGTATTTTCTTGTGAAAAATTTTGCTCTTATCTTTTGGGCTCACAAGTTATTGTTTTCACAGATCATGCAACACTGTGTTTTTCGCATCCCCTACCATAGAGTACACCTAAACATCCAAAGGATATTCAAGTACAATTCCTATGACAATGGTGTGCTGGATCAAATCTAATCTCTTAAATGGCATCATAAAGAAAAATAATACTTAAAAACCTCTTCTCTTCATTTCATTCATAAAGTTTTATATAGTAGACATTAAAACCAATATTTACAACCTTTATACATAAGTACTACATCATATAGAAAAAAACTACCTAGTTATAACTAGAACTACTTAATTGCCAGCTGACAAACCTTTGAGTCATGTCTAGTTAAAAATATTCTTCTAGAAGATCTTAGAAATCTAGGTCTCCTGTCTTGTACCTGAAAAGCCACATTGTAATTTTTGATGAGTTTTGTGAACTCAATGAGCGAACTATCATTAATGATCTCACTTTAGGAAAATACACAAATATCATACAACCAACCAATTTCACAACATTTTCCATCATAATAAGACATAATGAATGTCAGACACATCACATATATTCTTTCAGAACTTGTAAAACCCAATCAAACACATTATCATGGCATATCACTTTGACATCACAACTTTAGAAAAGATTTGATAACATAATATCTCATAATCATAAATATACAAATGCAGATGCATATGAGACTCCAAATTAATTATTATTTATTGTGACCGAGTGCCTTTCAGATACAGATACAGATACTGGCCTATTGGGCTTAGTTAGATACAGAAATCATGAAGCAAAGCTCTACGTGCAGAATTATATAGAAATCACAAAGCAAATCTCTACATGCAGAATTTTGCGTTATAGCTCTTTCAGACTGGCTACTTTGATCACAACATCTTTATCTGAACCTGCATTTTATGAAATGCATAAGATAACAGAATATACCATGAATAGCATTCACTTATGATGCACAAATACAATCTTATATTCATCGAACTTCATTCTAGAATTCAACTTTCGTTGAGTATTCAGAAATCAGTTGTAAACAGATATCATTCAAATTTCAGATACAAATAGAACACTTCCAATACATTCCTGAATATTAAAGTCCTCCAACCTTTAAAATCCATAATTCACATACAAATCACAAACGGTTCAATAATTGGAAGTTAAATAGAATAAATCAATCAATCCTCAGAAGATCATCTAGGTTGACTGACAAATGCTCCCTTTAGCTTATTATTGCCTTGAGGTCAACGACGCCATTTCGATCAGTATGTGGTTGAGTCTTTGGATCACTCCCTTGGAAATCGAATCAAAAATTTAATTCCAAGGATTGCAATATAGAGTGCAACCCCGGGTCATCTCACTTAATCGAAACCTAGAGCAAATGATCTAAGCTAGCCTAATTGTCATGAAATGCAAACTAAATTAGTTAAGA
>JAOQMS010067763.1:0-23831 GCA_027563885.1 Erythroxylum longipes
ATTGAGCATCTTTTGTATTTTGTTTTAAGTTTTGATGTGTATATTGACTTGTAACAAACTCTGACTGTGTTTAAAAAAAAAGAGAAAGTGAGATTGAATTCCTTTCCATGTCTGATTTTGTTATATTTGAAGATTGGGATAATGAAACGTACATGCGCATGTTCTTCTCTGTTGAAATTGCCAAGGTTGTTGTATTAGAATAGCAGGTTATAATTAGAGAGATTGTGTTCTGAACACAAGGGAAAATATAGAGGAAGAGTATCATTTGTGATGATGTCACACACAGACGCAGAGGGAAATTTAGAGGAAGAGTATCGTCTGTGATGACGTCACACACAGACGCAAAGGAAAATATAGAGGAGAAGTATCATCTGTGATGACATCACACACAAACATAGAGGGAAATATAGAGGAAGAGTATCGTATGTGATGACGTCAGAACACAGACGACACGTCAGCACACAGACGACACGTCAGAACACAGAGGGCACGTTAGCACACAGACGACATGTCAGTACACAGACGACACGTCAGCACACAGAAGCAAGGAATCGTTTGTGATGACACGTTATAAGGCAGACGATAGAACACAGACGATAGGGGTGATCAACCCAGACAATAAAAGTCAACCACAGATGATAAAACATAGAAGATAGGGGTGGTCAACCCAGAAGATAAAAGTCAACTATAGACGATAGAACCCAGACGATAAAAAGACAGACCATAAACCAAACACAGACTATAGGCCAATCACAGAAGAAGGAGTTAAGAATTTATGCAAATTGTTCCGAAGCGTATACAAACGCAAATTGGGGACTCACCCACGCTATCCTTTGACATATTTAGGCTTGAATGGAGATGAGCCTAAAAAGGGTTAGTTTGGAATGCATATACAAATGCGATCGTCGGGATCCTGACACGGGGTCCGACATCTCTTCTTTCTCTTATTTGTTTAAGACAAAATTTTTAACTTTCCAATTTTACCCTTCCTTATTAAATCCAATTCCTACTAACTCCTCCACTCAATTCTAACATTTCATTTTAATCCATACAACCATATGTAAATAATAATATACCTAATTAAACTCCAAAAATTTATAACTCAAAAATTCTGATTTTTACTCATAAATAAATGCCATCAAATTCTCATTTAATAATGCTAACTTATAATAAAAGTTCAGGGTCCAATAGATTTGGCCAACATCAATACAGTTTAATCGTTAAAATGATGACACAATTTCAAACACTCCTGATGTGTCACTCAAATGTCTAAAAATCATATTGCTCAATTCTGATGTCTAAAAATTACAAACTTTATACCATTAGAAATCTAAGAGGATAATTTACAACTTTTATGGAGACAACTTTATCTGATTTGGCCTCCATCAATACAGTTTAATCGTTAAAATGAGGACACAATTTCAAACACTTTTGATGTGTTACTCAAATGTCTAAAAATCATATCACTCAAGTTTGATGTCTAAAAATTATAAACTTTATACCATTAGAAAGCTAAGAGGATAATCTACAACTTTTATGAAGACAAATTTATCTGATTTGGCCTCCATCAATACATTTTAATCGTTAAAATGAGGATATAATTTTAAACACTCCTGATGTGTCACTCAAATTTCTAAAACTTATATCTCTCAATTCTGACGTCCAAAAATTACAAAATTTATACCATTAGAAAGCTGAAAGGATAATATACAACTTTTATGAAGTTAAATATATCTAATTTTGTAAAGACCCAAAACATACTCTAGATGAAATGTTACATATTTATGAAAGTACATGTATGATATAAGTTAAAATTGTGCTATAATTTAGAAGCGAAAAGTGCTTGTGACATGAATTTTGGTATTAAAAGACCATAGTTAGTGAATTGTAATTAATTGAAGCCATTAAAGAATTGAAGTATTTAAATGTACATTTGGACTAGAAAAAATCGTCAAGAGAT
This sequence comes from Erythroxylum longipes, assembly GCA_027563885.1. Taxonomy (NCBI): domain Eukaryota; kingdom Viridiplantae; phylum Streptophyta; class Magnoliopsida; order Malpighiales; family Erythroxylaceae; genus Erythroxylum; species Erythroxylum longipes. The sequence goes on from JAOQMS010067763.1 coordinate 1,961, forward strand.
AAGTTAAATTTGTATACATGAAAAATTCGAATGATTAAGCCTATGAGTTATTGACATTTGACATCATTCATTGTGTGACAAATGGCAGCACAATAAGAGGACATGTGGCCTAATTGATGTGTATGATGACAGCTTAACTAGTGGGCAAGTGGGCTTCATGTCCTGGTGTTAAGTGGCATCTTAAGCTAGTGACACCTAGCTGGTGATGAAGCATGTTTCTGCTGGAGTAATTCCAGCTTTCTTCGTTCTTGTTTTTCTCTCCACCAAAACCTCCCATCTTCTCTCAATTTCTAGACTTATGCTGGATTTTGGATCATTAACACTAGGAAGCTTTGTAAGTTATTCCATTAAGAAGTAGGCCTTGTGATCCTGTGTATTGTTACTTTGTTGATGTTGAAAGTTGCACATAAAACTTAGGTATGTGTTGGTTGTTTGGAAGCTTAGTTTAGCTAGATTCTTGGAGTTGAATTTGAAGTTTAGAGAGGTAATGGAGTACTAAACTCAGTATTATGTTAGAACATGCATTGTTTGATGTGTGAATTGGACAAAATGTGTGCTGAATTTATGAAGAATTGTGGTTAGAAACTGGATATACGCTGGATACTCATTTTACCAGACAAATTTAGTGGTTCTAACTTTCACAAATAAACTATACTAATCTAGGCAAAATTGGAGAAATTTGTCTTCATAAAAATTTTCTTTCGTCCTTTTAGCTTTCCAATGGTATATCACTTGTAATTTTTGGACTTCGGACGAAAGAGATATGGCCTTTGCATGATAACATCACTGTTGTTGGCATAGGTTGCAGCACTGTCCTTGACAGAAATTTGTGTCATATTTTCAACTATTAATATGTATTGATTTAGGTCGAATTAGATAAAGTTGTCTTCATAAAAGTTGTATTTTTTCTCTTATATTTCTATTGATATAAATTTTGTAAATTTTATACATTGGAATTGAGAGATATGAGTTTTAGACGTTTGGATGCACATCAGGGGTGTAGGATCGTGCATCAACATGATCATGCAATTACCCTTTAAACATAGGAATGCACGATCGGTCACAAGCACGATCATGCATTAGTCTTTCATTTAGGGGATGCATGATCATGCATTATCCTTTTATTCAGGGGATGCACGATCGTGCACAAGCATGATCGTGCACTAACCTTTCAGTTATGGAATGCACGATCGTGCACATGCAAGATCATACACTAGACAAAATTTTGAATGTGCATAGTCCGTAGTATTTTGAGCATAACTCATCAAATATTGAACCAAATTGAATGATTTTTATTGATTTTGAAACTTAAGACATAGAGTAACGTTTTATTATAAGAATTTTTTGTTTAAAAAAGTCATTTTATATATCAAAATTGTCATACAAATCTGACCTGAAATTTGCCCTAAGAAAATCTAAAATAAAGGTGTCGAAAAAAGATATTGGGCAGGGTTTTTACCATGAGGATTGTATAAGATTTGGTTTTGTAATTAAACTAATGAACTAAGGAAGTTGTTATTAGATAACAAAGTATCTATCTTTTGGAACTTATAGGGTATTAAAGGAATGAAGTCTTCTTATGAATGTTAATGTGATTTAAAGAACAAGAGTAATGTCTTAGTTGTGAATGTTTGTGAATATCAAAATATAAAATGTAATGAGACATTTTATATTTTGATATTTTGATGTAAATGGTCTGTAATAACATTAATACCATGTAGATTTGGATGTAAGGATTGTATATTTTATGTTTTGAATGTGATCCAATCAATAATGAATTGTTTATTCCTTGAGTTTCTGAAATTACTTTAGTATGTTTTGGATTATGTTGGTATTGTTGTGTGTAGCATCTACATATCCTCCTAAGGGGTATGTGGGTGTTATAGATCGAACCATATCAATACAGTTTAATTGTTAAAATGAGGATACAATTTCAAACACTCCTGATGTGTCACTAAAATTTCTAAAACTCATATCTCTCAATTCTGGTGTCTAAAAATTACAAACTTTATACCATTAGAAATCTAACTTTATACCATTTGTAATTTTTGGACACATCAGGAGTGTTTAAAATTGTATCCTCAATTCAACGATTAAAATGTATTGATGTAGGCTAAATCAGACAAATTTGTCTTCATAAAAGTTGTAGCTTATCCTCTTATCTTTCTAATGATATAAAGTTTGTAATTTGTGGACATCAGAATTGAGAGATATGGGTTTTAGAAATTTGAGTGACACATCAAGAGTGTTTGAAATTGTGTCTGCATTTTAACCATTAAACTGTATTAATGTAGGCCCAATCTGTAACACCCACATACCCTTTGGAAGGATATGTAGATGCTACACACAACAAAACCAACATAATCCAAAACATACTAAAGCAATTTCAGAAACTCAAGGAATAAACAATTCATTATTGATTGGATCACATTCTAAACATAACATATACAAGCCTTACATCCAAATCCAAATTGTATTAATGTTATTACAGACCATTTACATCAAAATATAAAATATAAAATATCTCATTACATTTTATATTTTGATATTCACAAACATTCACAACTAACACATTACTCTTGTTCTTTAAATCACATTAACATTCATAAGAAGACTTCATTCCTTTAATACCCTATAAGTTCCAAAAGATAGATACTTTGTTATCTAATAACACCTTCCTTAGGTCATTAGTTTAATTACAAACCAAATCTTATACAATCCTCATGGTAAAAACCCTGCCCAATATCCTTTTCCGACACCTTTATTTTAGATTTTCTTAGGGCAAATTTTGAGTCAGATTTGTATGACAATTTTGATATATAAAATGACTTTTTTAAACAAAAAATTCTTCTAAGAAAACGTTATTATATGTCTTAAGTTTTAAACTCAACAAAAATCATTCAATTTGGTTCAGTATTTGATGAGTTATGCTCAAAATACTACAGACAGTGCACATTCGAAATTTTGTCTAGTGCACGATCGTGCATTCCATAACTGAAAGGTTAGTGCATGATCATGCTTGTGCATGATTATGCATCCCCTGAATGAAAGGCACCATTGTGCATTCCATAACTGAAAGGTTAGTGCACGATCATGCTTGTGCATGATCATGCATCCACTGAATGAAAGGCTAATGCATGTGTGCACGATTGTGCATTCCTATGTTTAAAAGGCAATTGCATGATCATGTTGGTACACGATCCTATACCCTTGATGTGCATCCAAACGTATAAAACTCATATCTCTCAATCCCGATGTCCAAAAATTACAAAATTGATATCAATAGAAATTTAAGAGAAAAATATACAACTTTTATGATGGCAAATTTATCTAATTCGGCCTAAATCAATACATATTAATAGTTAAAAATAGGACACAAATTTCTGTCAAGGACAGTGCTGCAGCCTATGCCAACACCAGTGATTTTATCATGCAAAGGCCATATCTCTTTCATCTAGTCCAAAAATTACAAGTGATATACTATTGGAAAGCTAAAAGGATGAAATACAATTTTTATGAAGACAAAATTCTCCAATTTTGCCTAGATCATTCTAGTAGAATGAGTATCCAGCATATATCCAGTTTCTAACCACAATTCTTCATAAATTCAGTACACATTTTGTCCACTTCACACATCAAACCATTCATGTTCTAAGATAATACCAAGTTTAGTATTCCCTTTCCTTAATAAACTTTAAATTCAACTCTAAGAATCCAGTTAAACCAAGGTTCCAAACAACCAACACATACCTAAGTTTTATGTGCAACTTTCAGCATCAACAAAGTAATAATACATAGGATCACAAGGCCTACTTCTTAATGGAATAACTTACAAAGATTCCTAGTTTTAATGATCCAAACTCTAGCATAAGTCCAGAAGTTGAGAGAAGATGGGAGGTTTCGGTGGAGAGCAAAACAAGAACGAAGAAAGCTGGAATTACTCCAGCAGAAACATGCTTCATCACCAGCTAGGTGTCACTAGCTTAAGATGCCACCTAACACCAAGACATGAAGCCCACTTGCCCACCATTTAAGCTGCCATTCATACACATCAATTAGGCCACATGTCCTCTTATTGTGCTACCATTTGTCACACATTGAATGATGTCAAATGTCAATAACTCATAGGCTTAATCATTCTAATTTTTCATCTAGAAATTTAACTTGTCTCTTGAGCATTTTTTTTAGTCTAAATGTACATTTAAATACTTCAATTCTTTAATGGCTTCAATTAATTCCAATTCACTAACTATGGTCTTTTAATACCAAAATTCATGTCACAAGCCCCTTTCACTTCCAAGTCATAGCACAATTTTAACTCATATCATACATGTACTTTCATAAATATATAACATTTCATCTAGGGAATATTTTGCAACTTTACAAAATCAGATATAGTTGTCTTCATAAAAGTTGTAGATTATCCTTTTAGCTTTCTAATGATATAAATTTTGTAATTTGTGGACATCAAAATTGAGAGATATAAGTTTTAGAAATTTGAGTGACACATCAGGAGTGTTTAAAATTATGTCCTCATTTTAACGAATAAACTGTATTGATATAAGCCCAATAAAATAAAGTTGTCTTTATAAAAGTTATAGTTTGTCCTCTTAACTTTCGAATGGTATAAAGTTTGTAATTTTTAGACATCAGAATTGAGAGATATGTTTTTTAGACATTTGAGAGACACATCAGGAGTGTTTAAAATTGTGTCCTCATTTTAACGATTAAACTGTATTGATGTACGTCAAATCAAATAAAGTTTCTTCATAAAAGTTGTAGCCTATTTTCTTAGCTTTCTAATAGTATAAAGTTTGTAATTTTTAGATATCATAATTGAGAGTTATGATTTTAAAAATTTTGGGTGACACATCAGGAGTGTTTGAAATTGTGTCCTCATTTCAATGATTGAATTTTATTGATTTAGGCTAAATCAGACAAAGTTGTTTTCACAAAAGTTGTAGCTTATCTTCTTAGCTTTCTAACGGTAAAAAGTTTGTAATTTTTGGACATTATAATTAAGAGATATGATTTTTACAAAATTGAATGACACATTAGGAGTGCACGATCGTACACTAGTATGATCGTGCACTAGCAAATTTTAATACGAGTGCACGATCGTGCCTAAAGCTTTCAGCTTTTTTAATTTATATTTTAAATTTATTCAAAAAATTAAATTTATAATAATAGAAATTTATAAATTAAAATTTGCACAAATTTTGTTTTTATTTTTGTCATTATAAATTTAATTTTATTTTAAAAAATTAATTTAAAAACTAAATTTAAAATTGGTCACATAAGTGCACGGACATGACTTAAGTGCACGCCGTGTAGTTTTTCAAATTTTTCATTTTATTTTATTTTTTAAAAAATTTAACAATAACAAATTTATAATTAAAGAAAAAATTAGTTTATTGTTTTTCATTTTAATTTAAATTAAAAAAGTACACGTGCCTGTTTTAAGTGCATATCTGTGCAGTTTTTTATTTTTATTTTTTAAAATTATTTAATATTAACATATTTATAATTAAAGAAAAATTATTTTATTAATTTTATTTTATTAATTTTAATTTTAATTTTAATTTAATTTTAAAAATTAAAATTAAAATTAAAAAACCATAAATTACATTTTTTCTAATAAGTACACAGCCGTGCACTTATTCAATCTTTCTTTTTATTTTAATTTTGAAAATTTTAATAATAACATATTTATAATTAAATAATATGCAATTAATTTATTATTTGCTATTTTCATTTTATTTTTCATTTTATTTTAAAAATAAAATTTTAAATTAAAAAATAATAAATTAAATTTTGTGTAATAAGTGTACGGCTTTGCATGCTTATAAGAGAAAGGAGAGAGTGATTCGTTCACATCTTTAAATTGAAAAAAAAAAAAACAATGTCATTTTAAAGCTAGATAAAGTAGGATAGAGTAATCTTAGACAGAGCAAAATCTTACCACTTGAAATCCGACCAGCTGCGATGAGTATCAACGTGGCAGTGAACATGATCTTCACCTTCGCAGTTGCTCAAGTCTTCACATTAATGCTTTGCACTTGAAGTTCGGATTGCTCATCGTCTTCGGTGTGTGTGCGGTGATCATGAACATCTTCATTTACAAGTTCTTCCCTGAGACCAAAGGAGTGTCCCCATTGAAGAGATGACCATTGTTTGGAAGAAACATCCTTACTGGGGTAAGTTCTGCGATGGTGGCGATTCCCTTCGAATTGCCCAGTAAAAAGAAGACTGGACCGGGATCAGTTTGATTATTGTTTGTGAATAAAAAAGAAATAAACCAGAAATTTTGTTGGATATTGTGTCGTGTCCGTGTTTTAATTTTCGGCTTCTATGTTTTCTTTTCATTATCGAGATTTGTTAATTAGCAAGGTCTTTATTTTGTTTTTTCTGTTAGAGATAATTAACATTTCAATCTTATACATAAACGTTTCTCTTATGATTGTTTCCTTGTCCTTTGTTTTAAAATGATTTGAATTTAATTTTAAACATAACATGATTTGATGGATGATTCATTTTTAGACCTAAAATTGATTGGTAATTTGAAAATTAATTTAGCAAAGAGATTAAAAATAAAACTCAAATCAGATATATGAGAATTAAAAAAAATCACATGTATAAATAGTTATTCGAATCTATTAAAGATCTATCCAAACTAGAATAGCAATCCATGAAATATCTACTTTAGGATATAATAGGAATCACTATTAAAGATCTCATATAGATCATTAAGTAAGAAGCGGTAGTAGTTAGCTTAGAGATACTTGGGATATTATTTAACTATAAAAGGATAAAAAACTAGAAATATAATACCACAGGAGATCCATCTGTAATCTAATCCAAGACTGAGTCAAAGGTTGATAATTTTATATTGAATAGGTTTTTAAGTTCTAATTAACATCAGATAAGATATCTACGGATTAGATAAGTTATATAAGTCCGATTAGGAAAGGATTACTTAACTTGTTATTATTTTTCATCTATAAATAACGACTTCTTTGTCAAAACTTTTTAAAATTCTGGGCTTTGTCAAAAATTTAGTCTTCAACTTAGTATTTATTTTTCTTGTCATAATAGTATAAGGCAATAAGCAGAAAGAGAGAGTTGAATATGACTGGTGGAGTTATTGTAACAGGCAGAGGGGGTAAGGATTATCCAGGTAGATTCACTTTTAATGTCTTCATAACCTGTATTGCTGCTGCTGTTGGTGGTCTGATTTTTGGTTACGATTTGGGTATCTCAGGTACATTATAATCAACTCTCCTAAGCTTATTTTAGTAGTTTCATTTATGTTCAAATTAATATAATTTTAAGGTTTTCTAGCTTGAGTTTTCATGTGACAAATCTAACCGGTAATAAGAATTTTAATCTATGTTGTTTACGATGCTATAGGTGGTGTTACTTCTATGGACCCTTTCTTGAAGAAATTCTTCCCAGATGTTTATGAGAAGGAGACGACATTAACTCCATCAGATGATCAATACTGTACTTTCAATAACGAGACGTTGACACTGTTCACGTCTTCGCTGTACTTGGCGGCGCTTGTTTCGTGTTTGGCAGCATCCACAATTACTCGAGTTCTAGGTCGTCGTATCACCTACCTCTTTGGTGGTATACTTTTCGCCGTAGGTTCAATCCTGAATGCCGCTGCTTTTAAAGTCTGGATGCTTATTGTTGGCCGTCTTTTTCTTGGTTTAGGCATCGGATGTGTCAATCAGGTAAATACTAATTCTGTGCTCTTCTTCTCTTATTTATTGTAATATGTCTCTTGTAAACTAAAATGTATATTTTTCTGTGTATACAGTCTGTGCCAATTTACCTCTCTGAGGTAGCTCCTCACAGGTACCGTGGTGCCCTAAACATAATGTTCCAACTGATGATTACAATTGGCATTCTGGTAGCTAATTTCCTCAACTATGGGTTTGCGAAGATTGAGGGTGGTTGGGGATGGAGGTTGAGCTTGGGTGGTGCATTAGTGCCAGCCGTCATCATTATTGGTTCTTCATTGATCCTTCCGGAGACACCCAATTCATTGATCGAACGAAATCACTATGAGGAAGCCAAAGCACAATTGCTTAAGCTCCGAGGAGTTCCTAACGTGGATGCAGAGTTCGATGATATTGTAAAAGCTAGTGAGGCTTCGAAGAAGGTCAAACACCCATGGAGAAACATCGTGCAGAGAAAATACAGGGCTCAACTTGTTATGTCTATTTGCATTCCTATGTTCCAACAACTTACAGGCATGAACGTTATTGTCTTCTATGCCCCTGTCCTCTTCAAAACCATCGGCTTTGGAAGCAATGCCTCTCTCATGTCGGCGGCCATTACTGGTGTAGTTAATTGTGTGGCAACTTTGGTCTCTATCTCCACCGTCGATAAGTTTGGGAGGCGAAGTCTTTTCCTTGAGGGTGGCCTGCAAATGCTTATCTGCCAGGTTCGTTGTTAGTTGATGTTTTCTACGTATGGATGTGCAATTTATATCTTCAGTTTCTTAACGAGATATTCAATATAATTCCAACTTTTTTTTCCAAATACCTGTATAGATCATCGTGGCCTCCGCAATTGGAGTTAAGTTTGGAGTGAGTGGTAACCCAGGTCATCTTTCTAAGATGTACTGTGGTTTTGTGGTGGCTACCATATGCGTCTACGTTGCAGGTTTTGCATGGTCCTGGGGACCTATGGGCTGGTTGGTGCCTAGCGAAATCTTACCACTTGAAATCCGATCGGCTGCGATGAGTATCAACGTGGCAGTGAACATGATCTTCACCTTCGCAGTTGCTCAAGTCTTCACATTAATGCTTTGCCACTTGAAGTTCGGATTGTTCATCGTCTTCGGTGTGTGTGTGGTGATCATGAACATCTTCATTTACAAGTTCTTCCCTGAGACCAAAGGAGTCCCCATTGAAGAGATGACCATTGTTTGGAAGAAACATCCTTACTGGAGTAAGTTCTACGATGGTGACGATTCCGGCGTTGAATTGCCCAGTAAAAAGAAGACTGGACCGGGATCAGTTTGATTGTTGTTTGTGAATAAAAAAGAAATAAACCAGAAATTTTGTTGGATATTGTGTCTTGTCCGTGTTTTAATTTTCGGCTTCTGTGTTTTGTTTTCAGTACAGAGATTTGTTAATTAGTAAGGTCTTTATTTTGTTTTTTCTGTTAGAGATAATTAACATTTCAATATTATATATAAAAGTTTCTCTCATGACTGTTTTTGCTCATTTAGTAAGTGAATGTTAGCCAAATAGCTAAATTGGTGGAAGAAAAAAAATCAATGGAGATCTCAATTATAGAATTTCCTAAGACCCAGATAAATAATAAAAGCTGTGAGAACTCTAGAACGTATCATAGTTGGTTTCCAAATTTGAAGTTTAAAGCTATTAAAATGGTGGTAACCCAACAAATATTAATGTTATCATTGTTTTAAAATGATTTGATTTGTATAATTTGTGATTTTGATTTGAATTTAATTTTAAACATAACATGATTTGATGCATGATTCATTTTTAAACCTAAAATTGATTAGTAATTTGAAAATTAATTTAGCAAAGAGATTAAAAATAAAACTCAAATCATATGAGAAGTTTAACAATAAAAATCACATGTATAAATAGTTATTTATATTTTTGTTAGACCAAGTGAAGTTCTAACTCATGATTTTGATAACAAAAAAATGTTACTACTAATATTTTTACTTTTGATGATATTAATAAGTTAATATGTGGAAGATCAATTTACAGAAAGAATAAAGTGAGTAAAGGATTTAATTGGATCAAATGAACAATTAAATGATAAATAGTAAAGTGGAGCATATATCCTATTCAAAAAAGCTTCAATTGATTGGTTAATTTTTTAAATCTTCGACACTAATATTTTATTATTAAATCTTCTTACACATAGTCTACTTATTTGTCAGAACAACTGAGGTTTTAACTCATGGTTTTAGTGATAATAAAACATATTATCACTAGTATTTTTTTTTCCTTGGTGATATTAGCAAGTTAATATGTGAAATATCAAATTCAATAGAAGGATAAAGTAAGCAAATGATTTAATTGAATTAATTGAGCAATCAAAGGATAAATCAAATGAGCAAAGTGGAGTATATATACAATTCAACAGAGTAAAGTGGAGTATATAAACTAAGAACAAGGAAAAATCAAGCACGTTAAGATGTAACAAACAACTATAATTTTTCTTGTTACCTTATTTTGGTCATTTCATTGAATAATGGATTCAATCATTACATGACCATTGTCTTGTAGGGAATATTACATATACTTTCTTATAATTAGTAGAAAATTTAGAAAATTTTTATTAAAAAGCCTTTTGATCCTGAAAAACATTTTTAGGAAACTTCAAAAATAATTTCAAAAATAATTTTGGGTCAAGGTTTTTTCAAAGAAAAAAGTTTTTAATCATTGAAAGAACTTGGAGAGTTGAAAATTTAAGTTTGGATGACTGGTTAGATATTTTTTGACATTATATGTTAGTCAGACTATTTATTGTCCACATACTATATATCGATTGCATTATTCATCAACTTAAGAACTATCTAAGAGCTAGCTGAAGGGTTATAACTGGTTAGCCAATGGTGGCTCTGAAAAGTTATAAAATGCTAGATTCTATCCAGTTAGGCGTTCGACTAGTTCATACCCAAATTAGTGGCTATCTGCCTAGCCAAAGGTAGTAAATAGCTAGTCAAATATGTTGAACGAATTAGTCATTATAACAACAATTTTATGTGTCTAATGACTATTTTAGTTGATTTTGGGTGTGGGAAAGACCTTTTTCATATTAGAGAGTTACTAAGTCATTGAGAGGTTAGTGAGCATTTGAGTGAATGAGTGGATTGCATAGCACATAATGAGTCTTAATGCATTAGTGTAAGTAAGAAAGGGAGGTTTAAAATTGTATATGGTTGTGTTAGTGTAGAAATTAAGAAAATTATTAGATAATTTCCTATTTTAATGGTTCACCTATAATATTCTTATTAATTTTCTTTTATTTTATTCGAAAGAAAAGTGGTTTAATAATTATTATATGTCAAAACCTTTTTGATCAATGGAGAGATATTCTTTTTAATTATCGCACAAATTGATGGTACATATGATATAATGAAAATTTAATTAGAATATGACCTTTCTATGTCAATTATGATAGTTTTTTCTCTATTAAAGAAAAATATAACATCAAACATAGAAAGAGAGAATCATAGTTTTCAATGGCTAAAATCATTTAATCAATTATTGGTTTCAAAAGAATATTATGAATCTAGTTTATTTTTCTGTGAAAAGAATATAGCTTTAAGATCTTGGATACTATGTTTATGTCAATTAGCTTTGATTTGCACAATTAAGTATATCCTTAACATATGGTATTAGAGAATTAGGTTTGAGAATATATGACTTTCCATTAGTCATTATTGTTTTCTCTTTTGCTACATGATTAAGGCTTTTGCTAACTCTTAATGAATTATAAGTCAATTAAAGGAGTTTTCGTTTTCTGAATGTTATGCTTCTTAATCTAGTAATGACAATTCCTTAGTTATCAAGAATAAAACTGAAACATAGGTTTGTTAAAACTATATTTATCTGTATAAGTTAGTTTAAAAGATAATGAACTGAGATAGAATATAAGCATGTTACAAAAAATGTTTATTACTATAAGCTAGTTTAAAATTTTAAAAACAAACACAACGTAGGACATAGTTAAGTCCAATGTCATATCCTACACTATACTAAAAACTCTAATATCTTCAATGAAACATGAGCATTTCTATTCATATCCTCCTCAAGGTGAGTGCTTATGTATTCAACATGGATTGTAACGTTGGTGCATTTAAGACTATGTTCCTCGCTACCTTTTAGTTCCTTTTTTTTAAAAATGTTTTTGAAATTATATGACATTATTGCTTAATTGGTGTTTACATTATGAATAATTTGCTAGTTACTAAAGTAGACAAAAACATATAAGATTAAATAAAATTCAATTATCCTTGATTTTATTATGCTATTATTGAGATGGCATAATGATGCATATTTTCATAATAGGTATATTAAAGTTCATTAATTACAAAATGTTTGAGGTTCACTGTTTAAGTTGTTTTTTCTTTTAATTGCAAACGTATGATGTAGCTATAGTTGGTATTAATAAGTATGAGTTGATCTCACAAGGACTAGAATTATTATACTTAAAATTTCTATTTTCTAGTCTAACAAATTATAGTACTTATGATTAATTAGATTTAAAATTAAAAAATAAAATAAACAAACAAAATTGACTAACTATAAATAAAGATTAAACTAGGAAACATTAAGGAAGTTAGTGGTAACAAAAATTCCAATCCCCTTAGAACTTCTCAAGAAATAATGATTTCACTAATCAATTTAATCTATAGTTCATTGGACCACGAAAATTTCTTAATTATGCTAATATCTTTCTTATACTATTAACCTCTAATCCTTGGTTGATTAATTGAAATCTTTTTCTAGTTAAAACTTCAAGAACTTCATTAATTGATTTATAAATTTCACTATTAGGTTTGACCTTAATTTAGAAGATTTATGAAAAAACTCCTAAACTTTCCTTTCATTAAATATAAATTTTTATGCTTGGTGGATAGTATTTTTGGATGAGTGGTGAATTTTTGTGAGACCCAACCTTGAAATAATGAAGAACATCTAGAATAAGTATTACAATTTAATGACACTGAAACGGATTGAAAATAAGTCTTATAGGATGGATTTCGGGAGTTCCGAAAGTTTATGACTAAAATGCCCTTTTTGGAAAGTAATGGATATTAATGATTTTAAACTCATTCGAAAATTTTTAAAGCATCCAATCAATAAGTATTGACCCTAATTAGAGTATTTTATGGTCAATTCGATGGTAAGATGGTTGTGAAATATTTTTTAATTTAATTCGGTTAGTTGTTAAATTAAATTCAATCAAGGGCAATTTGGTCTTTTTACATGTCATTAAGGGTAATTTGGTCATTTTGCATGGTGTTAGTGGAAGAATGAGTCGTTAGAAGAGAACCAATAGGAAGGTAAAGTGTGGAATCCATTAAATGAGCATTAAAAAGAATAAAGCAAGAATTTTGTCTTCATTTGAACATAACGTAAGAGACCAAACACAAAGGAGAAAAGAAGAAAGAAGCAGGGACATTTGGCCAAGGAGGGAGAAGAAGAGTGCAGCTACCATTTTTCATGGTTTTGGAGCATAAATTGCAGAGATCTTGATCAAGTGGAGGTACTCATCAAATACCAAGAGATTGGAAGATAAATTGGTAAGTTTTCTTAACCTAAATTTCTAGTTTTGGGGCTTTTTAGTGGGATAGATTTATGTAAGATAGATTATGATTTTTGACTTGCCATGGAGTATATTACAAATTTGGAAGCATTTAAGAGATGAATATGACAAGAGAAAGAATTATGTTTAGTGAATGTTTGTATTTGGTTCTCAAATCACTTGAACCAGACATCTTGTTTTGACTATAACCTAGCCTATAGAACTCCAAATTGTGTGATTCCAATAAGACATAGTACTAAATATTCCTGGAAGAGATCCTAACCTAGTACCAGCTGAATCATATTGGAATTTGAGATTGAAAAAGGTGATATGATGTTACCCTTGTGTCGGAGCAGATTGTGATGTTTGGTGTATGTTTCTTGAATTAGAACTTCAAATGGTCTGATTTTTGATGATATGGAAACTAGAGACATATGGGAATGAATTTCTAGAAGTCATAAAATCCTAATTTTAATTTTTCTATGTTAAAAGTAAGGAACAATTGGAGGTATAGCTTCTGGACATAGGCGATAACCGTGACTCATCATGCATGATCATAATTTGGTGAATTAAATTGAGTGAGATAGTGTTTTGAAGAAATTGATAAGTTAGAATGGGAAAAATATGAATAAGTGACTTTTGAAGTTAGAATTGGAAACAGAGAATAATAGGTTAGCTTACGGTAGTTAACAGAAATACGATTAACGTACATGTTATGTAATTAAATACTAATCTCGAATTTGGTTAAACCGAATTTATAGTGTTAATGTCTTATTTCCAAATTTGGAAATGAATGCCAAAGCAAAATGCACTTTTGTAGGTAAAGGAAAGCCATAGAACACGTGAGTGTGCTTGACGATAAAGTTGTTTAACGATGAGTGCATTTTAAATGTATTTTATAAAAATGATCTCTATTCTATCATAAAATGAATAAGGATTATGAGTTTTACGTAAATGATGCATTATAAGTGAATATTGCTAGAACAATTTTATGTTTTTAGCAATATATGAATTGAAGTTTGAAAGTTAAATCTTATATAATTTGAGTTTATATCGAGATGATGTTATCGGTTAATAAAAAGGAAATGGTTTTTAGCCTATGGTATATCAATAGGTTTTATACATACTGCTATACCGGTGTATAATGGTTAACCTAGTATAGGTAAGCAATGTAGAACTAACTCCACAACTATTGGTATATAACGGTTAACCTAGTACAGGTGAGCGATATAGAACCAACTCTGTAACTAGTGGTTGAACAGTTGTGGGTAAGCGATGCATAACCAACTCCGTAACTCCTGATGTATAATGGTCATCTTATTGTAGGTAAGTGATGTAGAACCAGCTCTGTTACTAGTGATTAACCAGTCGCGGGTAAGTGATGCAGAACTAGCTCTGTGATTTTATGCCAGAGGGTACCATATGGCAAAGAAGTTATTGATAGGCTACGTTATGGAAGAAATTCATGACATTTTTAACGCTGCCACTATTTATTTGAAAAGCGATTTAAAAAACTTGATTTCGGGGAGCATATATGTTTTATATTAAATATTGAATTATGCAATAGCAGGGACTCAACCTCACAACTAGTCAACTTTGTCACGTGCTACTGTTTAGGCATTTTTGCCTTATTTTAGGAACATTTGCATCTTTATGAATATGTTTTGGACTATATTTTGTGTAAAGAACACATGTATATGAATGTTTTAAAGTTAAATGTATGAATATATTTGAGTTTATTTTTAAGATTATTGAAGTGATTGTTGAGATTACTTGTGAATGGAATTGAAGTCCAAAATTTATGGTAGGGGTTTTAAGATGATCATAGAAGTGTTTTGCACTTTTACAGGACTTTTGAAAATTTTAGGAAGGTAAAAATACAGTCGTTATGCTGTCAAAATTTATAATAAAAATGATTTTTAAAAAACCCCACTGCTTATATCTTTTTAATGTTAAGTTAAGGCTTTTTGGTAAAAAGGGCAATAGGCTTAACTCCATCCAGCTAGATCATATATCAACTGGAGGGCCACCATGGGATGCCGGGTAGGCCACCTAGTCATTTCAAGATAGGGGCTTGTCAGTATTGGTTAAGGTACTGTGGAGGAATCACGCGTAAGGGAAGCTACGTGGGAGCCTGAGAAGTAGATGCGTGCATTGTATCCCCATTTGTTTTGAACATGTATGCCTAGTTAACTTTTTAGGACGAAATTTGTATAAGGAGGGGTGATTGTAAAACCACGAAACTTTCCTTTCATAGATATTATATCAAAGTTGTAGTATTCTATAGATTTTAAAAAATATAAAAAGCATATCAAACCCATCGACTCTTAATAAAGAACTATTTGTTGATAATGATGATCCTTAGATTATAACCATGACATAAAAATGATAAACCTTTATGATAAGCACCTCCTTTTCATATCAACAATTAAGTGCTTTGTTAGTTTTCAACTAAGACTACTTTTTTTGACTCTTAACGTTTGTCTAAGCTGCCATTTATTGGTTTTTAACATAGCAAGTTTTAAAATTTTAATTGAAGATTCTTATTACTCTTTTTTTTTGTAAATCACTATTTACTAGTTTTTGGCCTAATGAACATTGATATCTAGGATGATTAGTAAGTTTAAGAAATCCCTTACCATTTATGGCTATTAGAATCAACGCACTACTTAAGAATAATTTTTTTGTGACATAAAATGCTTCATAGTTAGAGGCTTATTTTTTCTCTTCTGTCTTATTTGATGGGAAATGTAACATTTAATTTTAATCCATAAGTTTTGTCTATTTTAATTTATTTCTTTGAGAAAATTATAAAAATAAAAATTAAATTTTAACAATTTTATTATAGTTTTGTTTTCATAACATTTTTAAGGTTTGATTTATATGTTATTCATTTCAAATTTAAATCTTTCATTTATAGTATTTTTTATTAAATTTGATAAGGCAATTCATTCATTAATCTTTGAGATAACGAATCTTAAATTGCCAAACCTTTTAAGATGTTTCCAATCTAGTGCCTAAGCTTTTAAAATTTTCAATTGAGTGACTAACCTTTTAAAAGCCTAACTATTCGGTTCAAAGCATTAGTTACATTAACTATGGCCACTATTTTTCCTAATATGTATTTACATGTCATGAACAACAAAGATTCTGTTAGCCAAATAAGCATATTACTAATAGAACTAACAATTTAAAATGAACTGTTAAGGTTTTAAAATATTGGTCACTCAATTGAAATTTTTGAAAACTTAGACATTGGATCAAAAAATTCCTAAAGGTTGGGTACTTCAAGAATGATTATCCCTTAATCTTCTTCAATTTACTTTTATTTGTTTTTATTTTAGGTCATTATTTTTTAATTTTAATTTTTCATCACTGATTTACATTGGTTTTGATTTTATTTTAATTTTTATATACGCTTGCTAACATTTTCTTGAGATTAATTTTATGATTAAAATATGGGTTTAAAAATCTTTAGGACCAATTATTGAATCGGTAAAAAGTAAGGTTTAAAGGAGCTAGAATGAAAAAAATTTTTAATTACAAATTCCTCTCTTAGAATTAAAAGGCTTTATAATGACCAATTTTCAAACCAAAACTAGTTTGAATAGCCTTTCCCTATATGAGTTTTAATAAGAGGATATATGAATGAAGTACCAAGACCACTCTTTCCTTTCATCAATTTGCCAAAAATTAGCATGCTTGAGATAAAATTCATTGATCCACTTAGACCAAAGGGATTTCTTATCAGTGAACAATCTCTAAATTCTTTTAGCTACTAAAAAGGTTTAACTCCTCTACAGTAAAGTGAGCCTAAAGCCCCCTTCCTTTTTAATCCAGCAAAGTTGTTCCCATTTGATTTTAGCACCTTTGAACTTATGAGCATTGCCAATCCATAAGAAGTTTTAATACATTTCACTATCTCCTTATTGATCCTTCTAGGCAAGAATAAATGAGAACTCCAATGAATGTTAATACTCCTCAACGCTTAAGTAATTAGAAAAAGTCTACCTACATAAGATAAAGACATTTTTTCAAGAGTTAATTCTTTTTCTATACCTTTCTAACAAAGGAAGAAAATCCTAGTAACTTACCATTTTGGAAGATATAGGAACCCCTAGATACTTAAAAGGTAAGGGGTGAACATTTAATCATGTTAATAATCTCAATCTTGCTGTGGATTTAACATCAGATGATACGTAAATTATACTCTTGTGCAAGCTGATACCAAGACCTAAAACCCTATAAAACACTTGAGCTGAGGTGAAAAAAGTTGAGACAGATGAGGAGTTAACCCTGGAAAGCAATAACAAGTCATCTACAAAAATTATGTGTGTAAGTTCTAGATCTTTGCATTTATGATGGAACATAAAGCTAGAACTCTTCTAAGTATTCTTCATAATCATACTTGTAAGGATTTCCATTGCAATAACAAATAGTTAAATGGAAAAAGGATCCCCTTTCCTAATCCCAATTTTGCCCTTGAATTGTGGAGTAGGATTACCATTTATAAGAATGCTGAAAGAAGTGGTAGAGATATAAGCATCAATCCAAGAGATAAAATTGCTAAGGAATCTAAACCATTCAAGGTAGCTCCTGATTAAGTTCTATATAATGATATCAAATGCTTTTAACAAATCCACCTTAATGGCACAACTTTTGATAGGTCTGTTAGAATCATACTCCCTCAATAACTATTAGATCAGTAAGATGATGTCAAAGATAGATATACCTAGAATAAAAGCATTCTGTTAATGATGAGTTAAATTATGTAAGATAACCTTTAGTCTACTAGCAAGAAATTTAGAGATTACTTTATAAATAATGTTGCAACAAGAGATGGGTCAAAAATCCTTAAGATTGATTGCATTGGAAAGCTTGGGAATGAGGCAGATATAAGAATAATTTAACTCCCTTAACATTTTCCTTAAAGAAAGAAACTCATGTACCATTTACACAATTAGAGAACTAGTGATATCCCAAGTATATTGGAAGAAATATGCATTGAAACCATTAAGACTTGGAGCTTTCCTTAAATTTAAACTGAATAAATAGTTGTTAATTTCTAATACTGAATCAAGTTTCTAAAGATCTTCTTATAAAATAACATTAAGAAGGTTAGAGACTCCAAGTAAATCTATAATAGTTTGGGAGTTATGAGGATCTGAATTACTTAAACTAAGAATTCCCTTGAAGTAGTCATACACCATTCCTTAGATGGAAAATCTATCTGTCACTAATTGGTTGTCCCCATCCAGCAGGCTAAGGATCTTGGTAGGATGTCTTCTAGCAAGAATGTAGTTTTGAAAAAAAATTGGTGATAGCATCCCCCTATTCATCCAGGAAGTCCTTGCTTTTTGAAACTTTAAGGAAGTATGTCCTTGCAAATCCCTAGAATAATACTCAAGTGCCTTACTTTCCTTATGTTTCAATCCTAGATTGAGAGGATCTATATAATAAAGATTTTTAAATAAGAGGAAGATATAGAAAGAGCTCGGATGGTATCGAGAACGTGTCTATATTTTTTTTGCCTTACAATTATACTGAGAGTTACCTAGACAAGATCATTAAATAATACTTCCTTATTGATTAAGAAAATGGGTATAGGAATTATCTTTATATTCTATATCATTATCAGTATGTAAGACGTTGACCTTATAAAAAAACTGACTCTAAATTATAGTTACAAAGTGAGAACAAATAGAAAAAAATTCATACCTATGACATAGTAGATAAATCTTTGTATATATAGAAAATTCATCAATAAAGATCATTTACTATTGCAAAACACCCATGGTATCATAAGGAGAAGATTCCTAAATATTGGTATAAATTAAATTAAAGGAAGTTAAAAACATAGAACGACTATTAATGAAAGAAAATTATGACTTGTGGAAAGTAAGCATAAAATACAATCAAAGTTTTTAGACTTGACATAACCTAAAGAAAAGATAAAAAAGATGAGAGTGCCATATATGAGATGTAAAAGCACCAAAAATAATTTTGGATGGAAGGTGGAGAGAGGTAAGTTTAAACAGTCATCCAATCTTACAAAAGGATCTCACCATGACTTAAACAAAGTAAGTTAATATTGACTTTAAAAATTTGTGAATAGAGATTAGATTTAAAGAGAGTTTAGGAACAACAAAGGTACTAGTAAAAAATAACTTAGTTGTTTGAATAATGCCTACACTTTGAACATGTTGATTGAATTTTTTAAGTTAGTCAATGTTGAATTAACTGTAAGTGCACGACATAGTTGTAGTTAGTATCAGCAAGTACGAGTCGATCCCACGAAGAAGATGAATACTAGTAATTTCCGTTATCATATTATTTAGCCCACAAATTTATTTTGATTTTTAATAAAAGAAAATAAAAACAGTGTAAGTAAAATAAAATAGGCAATGATATTGAATAGAGAATTAAGAATTCACTCAGAAAATTACTGATATAAAAAATAAGTGTATACGTTTCGAATCCCCCTTAAACCCTTAACAACTTAATCTTTTATTATGCAATTGTTTTATTGATTTATTGGACCGTGGAGATTCCTATGGTATGCTAATAGCTGACCTTGAGTCTACTAATAACTAATCCTAAGATTTTTAACTAAATTAATCATGCTAAAGTTTATAGGATTGCTTTACCGATTTTTGAATCCCTTTATTAGGTTTGACCTTAATCTAGAAGATTTATGTCATCCTATCTTTAGGGTTATAATCAACTCCTTCCAATTACGGTAGATCTATTTGTCAATATGATTTCTCAATCTTTATATATGAAATTAGATTATGATCTAATATTCCCAGTTCTATTAGAACATATATTAAACACGTAATCGAATCGCAATATAACAATCAAACCAATTGCATTAATAAAAGAATCAAATCATATCAAAGTATCAACATACAATTCATCTAACCTAAATGCTAACAAGATGTTTAATTACACATTATAGAACATGAAATCAAGCATCCATTGAAATAAAAATGAATTGAAAGCAATGGGTTCACAATTTTGAATCTCCCTGATTGTCTTCTATCGAAAATTCTTGCGATGTAAAGGTTTGATGTATTATGATGGATCTTTTAATGAATTCCTTTTGTTTTTTGCTTCCTTGGATCAAAATCACCCCTTGAGAATGATCTCTACGTTTGGAATGACCTCCTAAATTCTCATCCGTTCATTAGCCTCCGTTTACATTATTTTATAGCAAGATTTAGGGTTTTGGGAGAAGCAGGGCTGATGGACGATACACGGTCATGCAACAGGGTCATGCAATAGGTTGTGCACTTCTCTCAGACCATGTAAAATCAGGAATTCTAAAGATTTTGATGATGCACAGTTTGATGAGCAACCATGCATCACAAAAATCTTTGGAATTTATGATTCTGTTGAGAGAAATGCACGACCTTGCATCCCTTTTATGCTTTAACTCTTCATCTTATGTCACATTTTCATCCGAATTCTTCTCTTTTAAGTTCATGAAGGCAAATATCATCAGTGAATGCACTTGGAGCAAATTAAGTACTAAGTATACATTAAAAGTATAAAATATCAAGCAAAATACATCAAATATAGGTGTAAAAGTATAATCAAATATTTATCTAGCAAACATTCCCACACTTAAGCTTTTGTTTATCCTCAAGCAAACCATAATCAAAATTATAAATCTTACTGTTAGTAGTGTGCCCTAGGCCAATGATCATCTGTGACTTTTGTACTGACATTCTGACTTATTAATAATATATTATGAGATATTCTTTTATATATACATGTATATTGTTTATGTAATATGATTTACATTCCACGAATAGTTTTAGGCTTATGTCATCAAGTATGTGACTTGATAGTAAAACCATAAGCATTATAATACTATTCTAAACTATCCTTGGTCGATCATTATTGGTGGGACAATAATGAATTAAGGCTAGTATGTGTTCTGATTGATGATCACGTTTGACTGATCATGGATATAAGTTATCAAATCAAATACATAGATATATGTTAGAGAACATATATTGGACCGACCCACAGAGAGAACATTACATGGTTTCATGTCATTAGTGATTCTCAATATGGTCTGACTTTAGTCATTTGACCTGAAGTCATCATGGTTCCCTACATGAGGAATTTAGTGTTTTGACATTAGACTAAGTTATCTTTAACTGGATAATAAGTAGTCTTATGTTGGACATTAAATGAATCATACGAAGGGATATGAATGACGTAGATAAGATTTATACCTCTCTTAAATGAGAGAGATATCATTTAGGCCTCTTGACAAGTATGACTGAAGAAATGCATGGCCGTTTTCAAATGAATTGAAGAGGAGTCATTAATGTAATTTGTTATAATCAGTCATCTTGGGGATAAAAAAAACTATGATTAATCAAAGGTTGATGTTGGCCCCTTGAAAATTTTTTTTCGTTAAATTAAACATAGTAGTTTATGGAATAAATGCATAAGAATGAATTGAGCGTATTTTTGGCATATAACTTAAGTACCAAAAGAGCCTAAGCTTATAAGGAAGGGTAAAGTGGACTTTTGGGACTCATTA
>JAOQMS010067796.1:0-23825 GCA_027563885.1 Erythroxylum longipes
AGTTTTACTATCAAGTCACATACTTGATGACATAAGCCTAATACTATTCATGGAATGTAAATCACATTACATAAACAGTATACATGCAAATTTAAAAGAATATCTCATAATATATTATTAATAAGTCAGAATGTTAGTACAAAAGTCACATATGACCATTAGCCTAGGGCACACTGCTAACAGTTGACACGGTCTTTTGGTACCTTCAAAGGGAAAAAGCACGTCAGCAGGTCGTTAGCCACCTTCAGTGGGAAAACAGCCCATTGGCAGGGAGGTTAGGTACGTTCAGCGAGCAAAAATGCTCGTCGGTGGGAAAAACAACCTATCGATATGGTCGCTAGGCACCTTTAATGGGCAAAACCTCCCGTTAGCACACCTTTGGTAGGTAAAACAACCCATTGACACAGTCGTTAGGTACCATCAGTGGGAAAACATCTTATTGGGACCTTCATTGGGAAAAATAGCCTGTTGGCACACCTTTAATGAGCAAAACAGCCTGTTGGCAGGGTCGTTAGGCACCTTTGGTGGGAAAACAGTCGTTAGGCACCTTTGGTGGGAACAATAGCCCATTGGCGCACCTTTGGTGGATAAAACAACCCGTTAGGCACCTTTGGTGGGAAAAACAAATTGTTGGTTCACCTTTGGGAGGCAAAATAGCACGTTGGGCACCTTCAGTTGGCAAAACAGCTCGTTGATAAACCTTTGGTGTAAAAAATAGCCCGTCTATAGGATCGCTAGGTACCTTTAATGGGAAAATAGCCCGTTGGGCTCCTTAAATGGGCAAAACAGCCCGTTGGGTACCTTCAGTTAGCAAAACAACCCATTGGTAGAGCTTCGATGGGAAAAATAGCCTGTTGGCATGGCTTCAGTGGGCAAAATGACCAATTGGAACGATTACTAAACACCTTCAGAGGGAAAAACAGCTTGTAGGGAACCTTTAATGGGCAAAACAGCCCGTTAGCAGCGTCGCTAAGACCTTATGTGGGCAAATAGCCCATTGGCAGGGTTGTTAGGCACCTTTAGTGGGCAAACCAGCCCGTTGGTAGACCTTCGTTGGGAGAAACAGCCTGTCGGTAGGGTCACTAGGCACCTTCAGTAGGAAAACAACCCATTTGTAAGGTCGCTAGGAAGCTTTGGTGGGCTAAATAGCTTGTTGGGCACCTTGGTGGGAAAAACAGCCCAATGCACACCTTCAGTGGGCAAAATAACCCGTTGGAACAGTCATTAGGCACATTTAGTGGGAAAAACAACCCGTTGGGCACCTTTAGTGCTCAAAATAACACATTGGCATTGTCGCTGGGCACCATTGGTGGGAAAAATACCCCATTGGCATGGTCGGTAGGCACCTTCGGTGGGAAACAATCTGTTGGGCATTTTCGGTAGGAAAAATAGCCTATTAGCATACCTTTGGTGGGAAAAAACAACCTGTTAACACGATCGCTAGGCACCTTTAGTGGCAAAAACAGCCTGTTGGCACACATTTAGTGGGCAAAACAACTCATTGGCATAGTCGCTAGGCACCTTAGAAGGGAAAATAGCCCATTGGCGCACCTTCAGTGGGCAAAACAGTTCGTTGGCAAAGTTGCTATGCACCATCGGTGGAAAAAATAGCCTGTTGGGCACCTTCAGTGGGCAAAACATCCCATTGGCAGGGTCACTAAGCACCTTCAGTAGGTAAAATACCCCATTGGCCTGGTTCTATACACCTTAGGTGGGAAAAACAATCCATTGGGTAGTTTTGTTAGAAAAACAACTTGTTGGCAGAACTTCAGTAGGAAAAATAGCATGTTGGCACGGTCGCTAGGGACTTTCGGTTGGAAAAAATAGCCCGTTGGTAGGGTTGCTAGGCAGCTTTAGTGGGAAAACAGCCTACTGGCATACAGCCTGTTGGCATGGTCGGTAGGCACTTTCGATGGAAAAAACAACAAGTGGTGCATCTTTTGTGGACAAGGCAACCCATTGGTGGGGTCACTCGGCACCTTCAGTGTGAAAACAGCTACTTGGGCACCTTCGGTGGGAAAAATTCCACTTTTGCAAGGTGGCTAGGCACTTTTAGTTTTAAAACAGAAAACAGCCCGTCGGACATCTTTAGTAGGAAAAACATCTCCTTCGCACACCTTTAGTAGGAAAAATAGCCTGTTAGCACACCTTTGGTGGGAAAAAAGGTCGCTAGGCATCGTCGGTGGGAAAAACAGCACATTGGCAATCATTAGGAACCTTTGGTGGGACAAATAGCTTGTCGGCGGGATTGCTAGGTACCTTTAGGGGGAAAACTGCCCATTGGCAGGGTCGCTAGGCACCTTTGGTGGGAAAATAACCAGTTGGGCACCTTCAGTGGCAAAAACAGCACGTTGGCACGATGGCTAGGCACCGTTGATGGGAAAATAGCCTATTGGGCATCTTTGGTGGGAGAAACAGCCCATTCGCACATCTTCGACAGGCAAACCAACCTGTTAGCACATCTTTTGTGGGTGAAATAGCTCGTTTGCATAGTTTCCAGGCACCTTCGGTGGGAAAAACAACCCGTTGGCACGATCGCTAGGGACCTTCAGTTGGCAAAGAGCCCATCGATAGGGTCGCTAGAAACCTTCAGTGGGAAAAACAACTTATTGGCACCCCTTTGGCGGGAAAAAATAGCCCGTTGGCACACCTTTGGTGGGCAAAATAGCTCGTTGGTAGGGTCACTAGGCACCTTTCATGGGAAAACAATCGTTGGGTATCTTTTGTGGGAAAAAACATCCTGTTGGCACACTTTTGGGGGAAAAAACAACCCGTTAGGCAACTTCAATGAACAAAACATCCTGTTGGACACCTTTGGTGGGAAAAACAGCTTGTTGGCACACCTTTGATAGGCAAAGCAGCCCATTGGGCACATTTGGTTGGCAAAACAGCTCGTTGGTAAACCTTCAGTGGGAAAAATAGCAAATTGGTAGTCCGTACGTGTGAAAAATAGCCCGTTGGCACAACTTTAGTGGGCAAAACAACCCGTAGGGTCCCTTTTGTTGACATAATAGCCCGTTGCTAGAACTTCGGTGGGAGAAACAGCCCATCGGCATACCTTTGATGGGCAAAATAGCCCGTTGGCATGATTGCTAAGTACATTTGGAGAGATAAACAGCCCGTAGGGCATGTTCAGTAGGACAAATAGCCTGTTGACACACCTTTGATAGGAAAAATAGCTCATTGGCACGATCGCTACACACCTTTCGTGGGGAAAATAGCCCGTTGGGCATCTTCAGTGGGCAAAACAATTCGATGATACACCTTTGGTGGGAAAAACAACTTATTGGCATGGTCGCTAGGCAACTTCGTTGGGTAAAATAGCCTATTGCCATGGTCACTAGCCACCTTGGGTGGGAAAAATAGCTCGTTGGGCACTTTCGATAGGAAAAACAATCTGTTTCCACACCTTCGGTGTGTAAAAGAGCCTGTTGGCACGATCGCTAAGCACCTTGAGTGGGAAAAACAACCTGTTGCCACACATTCAGTGGGTAAAACAGCTTGTTGCCACAGTCGCTAGGCATCTTCGGTGGGAAAACAACCTACTGGCACACCTTCGGTGGAAAAAACAACACGTTGGCATAGCTGCTAGGCACCTTTAAAGGGAAAAATAGCCCGTTGGGACCTTCAGTGGGAAAAACAACCCATTGGCACACCTTCAGTGGGCAAAACAACCTATTGATAGGTCGTTAGGCACTTTTGGTTGGAAAACAACCTATTGGGCACTTTTGGTGGGAAAAATAGCTCGTTGGCACACCTTTGGTGGACAAAACAGCCCATTGGGCACCTTTGGTGGGAAAAATAGCCCGTCGGTAGGGTCATTAGGCACCTTCGGTGGGAAAAACAACCCATTACCAGGGTTGCTAGGCACCTTCAATAGGCAAAATACCCTACTGGCATAACTTCGATGAGCAAAACAACCCGTTGACATGATCGCTAGGCACCTTCAGTGGGAAAAACACACCCTTGGGCACCTTTTGTGGGAAAAATAGCCTTTTAGCACACCTTTTAGGGGCAAAATAGTCTGTTGGCAAGGTTGCTAGGCACTTTTAGTGGGAAAACAACCCGTTGGGCACCTTTGGTGGGAAAAACAACCCGTTGGTGCACCTTCAGTCAACAAAATAACCTGTTGGGCACCTTCGGTTGGCAAAACAACCTGTTGATAGACCTTCAGTGGTAAAAGCAGCACATCGATTGGGTCACCAGGCACGTTTAGTGGGAAAATAGCCCGTTGGAAGGGTCACTAGGCACCTTTAGTTGGCAAAACAGCTCGTTGTCAC
Organism: Erythroxylum longipes; assembly: GCA_027563885.1. Lineage (NCBI taxonomy): Eukaryota > Viridiplantae > Streptophyta > Magnoliopsida > Malpighiales > Erythroxylaceae > Erythroxylum > Erythroxylum longipes. The sequence continues at coordinate 4,281 of JAOQMS010067796.1, forward strand.
ACCTTTAGTGTGCAAAACAACCCATTGGTGAAGTCTCTAGACAACTTTGATGCAAAAAATAGTGCATTTTGACCTTCAGTGGGAAAAATAGCCTGTTGGCAAGGTCGTTATGCACCATTAGTGGGCAAAATAGCCCATCAGCAGGGTCGTCAGGCACCCTCGTTGGGAAAATAGGTAGTTAGCAGGATGGCTAGGCACCTTTAGTGGGCAAAAATGCCCATTAGCACGCCTTTGGTGGGCAAAATAGCCCATTGGCATGATATCTAGGCACCTTTTATGGGAAAAACAACCTGTTGGGCACCTTTGGTGGGAAAAATAGCCTGTTGGCACACCTTTGGTATGCAAAACAACCCGTTTGCAGGTTGCTAGGCACCTTCGGTAGGAAAAAAGCCCGTTGGGCACCTTCGGTGGGAACAACAGCTCGTTGGCCCCTTATGCACCTTTGGTTGGCAAAACTATCCTTGGGTAAACCTTCTGTGCAAAAAACATGGGAAAAACAGCCCATCGATAGGGTCGCTAGGCACGTTCGGTGGGCAAAATAGCCCATTGGCACACCTTTAGTGGGCAAAACAGTCAGTTGGCATACCTTCAGTGGTCATCTTCAATGGGAAAAATAGCCTGTTGGGCACCTTTAGTGGGATAAACAGCCTGTTAGCACACCTTCGGTGGGCAAAACATCCCATTGCTAGGGTCGTTAAGCACCTTCAGTGGAGAAAAATCCCGTTGGGCAGCTTTGGTGCAGAAAACAACCCATTAGCACACCTTTGCCAGACAAAACAGCCTGTTGAGCACCTTCGGGGGACATAACGGCCCGTTCGCCACCCTCAGTCGGCGAAATAGCCCGTTAGGCACCTTTAGTTGGAAAAATAGCTTGTTGGTAGACCTTCGGTGGTAAAACCAGCACGTCGATAGGGTCACTAGGAACTGTTAGTGGGAAAACAGCCTATTGGCAGGGTTGCTAGGCACCTTTAGTGGGCAAAACAGCCCGTTGCCACACCTTCAGTAGGCAAAATAGCCCATTGGCATGATCGCTAGGCACCTATGATGGGAAAAACAGCCCGTTGGCACACCTTGGGTGGGAAAAACAACCTGTTAGTAGGGTCACTAGGCACCTTTAGTAGGGAAACAACCCATTAGGCTGCATTGGTGGGAAAAACATCCCGTTGGGCTGCTTTGGTATGAAGAACAGCCCGTTGGGCACCATTAGTGGGAACAACAACTAGTTGGCACACCTTTAGTGGGTAAAACAACCCATTTGGCACCTTCGATTGGCAAAATAGTTTATTGGTAGACCTTTGGTGGGAAAAACAACACATTGGAACGATCACTAGGGACATTCGGTGGGAAAAACAACCCATCGATAGGGTCGCTAGGCACCTTTAGTGGGATAACAGCCCGTTGGTAGGATTGCTAGCACCTTCAGTAGGCAAAATAGCCCATTGGTAGACCTTCGGCGAGAGAAATAGCTCATTGGTAGGGTCACTACGCACCTTCGGTGGGAAAATAGCCTGTTGGTAGAGTTGCGAGGCACCTTCAGTGGGTAAAACAACCTGTTAGCAGACGTTTGGTGGGCAAAACAACCGATTGGCGTGGTCATTAGACACCATCGGTGGGAAAAACAGCCTATTGGGACCTTTGGTGGGAAAAACAACCCGTTGGCACATGTTCAGTGGGAAAAAAACCTATTAGCAATGTCACTAGGTGCCTTAGGTGGGAAAATAGCCTGTTGGGCACCTTTTGTGGGAAAACATCCCTTTTGCAGACATTTGTTCAATAAAACAGCCTATTGGTGCACCGTCAGTCGGCAAAACAAGTTGTTGGGCACCTACGATTGGCAAACTAGCCCGTTGGTAGACCTTTGGTGGGAAAAACAACCTGTTGGTAGGGTTGCTAGGAACCTTAAGTGGGAAAATAGCCCGTTGGGCACCTTTAGTGGCCAAAACACATTGGTAGGGTCGTTAGGCACCTTTAATGGGAAAACAACCCATTGGGCACCTTTGGTGGGAAAAACAACCCGTTGGCACACCTTTAGTGGGCAAAAGAGCCTATTTGGCACCTTCTTTTGGCAAAACAACCCGTTGGTAGACCTTCGGTGGGTGAAACAACTAGTCGGTAGTGTCGCTAGGAACCTTCAGTAAGAAAACAACCTGTTGGTAGGGTGGCTAGGCACCTTCAGTGGGCAAAACAACCTGTTGACAGGGTCGCTAGGCACCTTTAGTGGGCAATAAAGCCCGTTGGCATTCCTTCGATGGGCAAAAAAGCATAATGGCGCAATCACTAGGCACCATCAGTGGGAAAAACAACCCGTTGGGAACTTTGTTGGGAAAACCAACCTGTTGGCATACCTTCAGTGGGCAAAAGAACCTGTTGGCAGGGTCGTTAGAGACCTTTGATGGCAAAACAGTACGTTGGGTGCCATTGGTGGGAAAGACAGCCCATTGGTACACATTTGGTGTACAAAGCAGCCCGTTGAGCACCTTCAGTTGACAAAACAACCTGTTGGGCACCTTCGGTTGGCAAAACAACCCATTGGTAGACTTTCGGTGGAAAAAAACAACCCGACGATAGGGTCACTAGGCGCCTTCAGTGGGAAAACAACCTGTTAACAGGATCGCTAGCACCTTCAGTGGGCAAAATAGCCCACTGGTAGACATTTGGTGGGAGAAACAACCCACTGATAGGGTCGCTATACACTTTCAGTGGGAAAATAGCCTATTGGTAGGGTTGCTAGGCTCCTTCAGTGGGTATAAAAGCCCGTTGGCACACCTTCGGTGAGTAAAACAACCCCGCTAGGCACCATCGGTAGGAAAAATAGCCTGTTATGACCTTTGGTGGGAAAAACAACCCGTTGGCACACATTCAGTGGGCAAAAAAAACTGTTGGCAACGTCGCTAGGCCCCTTAGGTGGGAAAATAGCCCGTTGGGCACCTTTGGTTGGAAAAACAGCCCATTGGCACACATTTCGTAGACAAAACAGCCTATTAGTGCACCGTCAGTTAGCAAAATAGGTTGTTGGGCACCTTCGGTTGTCAAAATAGCCCGTTGGTAAACCTTCGGTCAGAAAAACAACCTGTTGGTAGGGTTGTTAGGAACATCAAGTGGGAAAATAGCCTGTTGGGTACCTTTGGTTAGCAAAACAATCCATTGGTAGAGTGTTGGTGGCAATAACATCCCATTGGCATGCTTTGGTGGGTAAAACTGCCTATTGGCACTGTTGCTATCCACGTTCGAATTGAAAAATAGCTCGTAGGGCACCTTGACCAAAACAGCCTGTTAACACATGTTCATGGGAAAAACAGGCCGTTGGCACTGTTTCTAGACATCTTTAGTAGGCAAAATAACTCGTTGGCACACTTTTGGTAGGTAAAATAGCTCGTTGTCACGCCAACTAGGCAACTTCAGTTGGGCACCTTTAGTGGCCAAAACAACCCATTGCTAGGGTCGCTAAGCACCTTCGGTGGGAAAAATAGCCCATTGGGACTTTCGGTGGGAAAAGTTGCCCGTTGAGACCTTTCGTTGACTAAACAGCCCGTTTGCATGGTTATTACGCTCCTTCGTTGGGAAAAACACCACGTTGGCATAGCACTAGGCACCTTTAGTGGGCAAAACAACCTATTGACTCACCTTCAGTCGGCACAATAACCCATTGGCTCGATCGCTAGGAACCATTGGTGGGAGAAAAAGCCTGTTAGGCAACTTTGGTGGGAAAAACAGCCCTTTGACATACCTTCGATGGGTAAAATGTAGGGTCGCTAAGTAAACAGTCCATCAGTAAGGAGGCTAGGCACCTTTAGTGGGTAGAACAGACCGTTGGCACAACTTTGGTAGGTAAAACAACCCATTGGTGCGGTCGTTAGGCACCATATGTGGGAAAAACAACTCGTTAGGAAGTTCGATGGGAGAAGGAGCCATTTGGTACACCTTCAGTCGGCAAAACAACCTGTTGGCAGGGTCACTGTAGACCTTCAATAGGAAAACAGCCCGTTGGGCACCATTGGTGGGAAAAAATTCGTTGGCACACCTTTGCTAGAAAAAACAGCCCGTTGGGCACCTTCGGTGGGAAAAATAGCCCGATGATAAGGTAGCTAGGCACCTTTAGTGGGAAAATAGCCTGTTGGCAAGATCTCTAGGCACCTTCAGTGGGCAAAAAATCCTGTTGGCACAATCTATCGCTAGGCACCATCAATGGGAAATATAGCCCGTTGGGCACCTTTGGTGGGAAAACAGCCCGTTGGCACACCTTTGGTGGGAAAAACAGTTCATTGGCATACGTTTCATAGATAAAACAACTCGTTGGTAGACCTTCCATGGGAAAAAAAACTCATTGGTAGTCTTTAGGTGGAAAAATAGCTCGTTCGCATAACTTCAATGAGCAAAACTGTTCGTTGGGCACCTTTAGTTGGCAAAACATCCCGTTGGTAGACCTTCAGTGAGAAAAGCAGCCCATTGGCATGCCTTCGATGGGCAAAATAGCCCATTGGCACGGTTGCTAGGTACATTGGGAGGGAAAAATAGCTTGTAGGGTAGGTTCAGTGGGCCAAACAGTCCTTTCACACATCTTCGGTGGGCAAAATAGCCCGTTGGCATGATCACTAGACAACTTTAGTGGGAAAAACAACCTGTTGGGCACCTTTAGTGGGTAAAACAGCCCATTGGCACAATTTTTGTGGGCAAAACAGCCCGTTGGCAGGGTCGCTACGCACCTTTGTTGGGCAAAATAGCCTGTTGGCACTATCGCTAGGCACCTTCAGTGGGAAAATAGCCCATTAGCAGGGTCCCTAGGCACCTTCAGTGGGAAAAAAAGCCCATTGGCACATCTTCGGTGGGTAAAACAACCAAATGGCACAATTGCTAGTCACCTTCGATGGGAAAACAACCTGTTGGGCACCTTTGGTGGGAAAAACAACTTGTTGGGACTTTTATTGGGAAAAACAACGCATTGGGACATTCAGAGGGAAAAACAACTTGTTGACAGGGACTACGCACCTTCAGTGGATAAAACAGCCCGTTAACAGGGTCGCTAGGTACCTTCGATGGGAAAATAGCCCATCGGTAGGGTGGCAAGGCACCTTCAGTGGGCAAAATAGCCTATTGGCACACCTTCGATGGACAAAACAACCCATTGACATGATCGCTAGGCACCTTCAATGGGAAAAACACACCCTTAGGCACCTTTTGTGGGAAAAATAGCCCGTTGCCACACCTTTTAGGGGTAGGCACTTTTAGTGGGAAAACAACTCGTTGGGCACCTTTAGTGGAAAAAACAACCTGTTTGGTACCTTTGGTGGGAAAACAGCCCGTTGGCGTACCTTCAGTCAACAAAATAGCCCGTTGGGCACCTTCGATTGGTAAAACAACCTATTGGTAGGGTTACTAGGAACCTTTAGTGGGAAAACAGCCCGTTGGCAAACCTTCAGTGGGCAAAAGAACCTATTGGTGCAGTCTCTAGGTAACTTCAATGCAAAAAACAACGCGTTTAGACCTTCAGTGGGAAAAACAGCCAGTTGATAAGGTCACAAGGCACCATTAATGGGCAAAACAGTTAACGACCTTCGGTGGGAAAATAGTTTGTTGGCAGCATGGCTAGGCACCTTTAGTGGGAAAAAATGCCCAATAGCACACCTTTGGTGGGCAAAACAACCCATTGGCACTATAGCTAGGCACCTTTGATGGGAAAAATAACCTGTTGGGCACCTTTGGTGGGAAAAATAGCCCGTTGGCACACCTTTGGTAGGCAAAACAACCCGTTGGTGGGGTTACTAGGCACCTTCGATGGGAAAATAGCCTGTTGGCGCGCCTTAAGTCAACAAAATAGCCCGTTGGGCACCTCCGGTTGGTAGAACAACCTGTTGGTAGGGTTACTAGGAACCTTTAGTGGGAAAACAGCCTGTTGGAAGGTCGCTAGGCACCTTCAATAGGCAAAACAGCCCGTTGGCAAACCTTCAGTGGGTAAAAGAACCCATTGGTGCAGTCGCTAGGTAACTTCGAGGCAAAAAACAACGCATTTAGACCTTCAGTGGGAAAAACAACCTATTGATAAGGTCACAGGCACCATTAGTGGGCAAAACAGCCCGTTGGTAGGGTCGTTAGGCACCTTCGGTGGGAAAATAGTTTGTTGGCAGCATGGCTAGGTACCTTTAGTGGGCAAAAATGCCCAATATCACACCTTTGGTGGGCAAAACAACCCATTGGCATTATAGCTAGGCACCTTTGATGGGAAAAATAACCTGTTGGGCACCTTTGATGGGAAAAATAGCCCGTTGGCACACCTTTGGTGGGCAAAATAACCCGTTGGTAGGGTTACTAGGCACCTTCGATGGGAAAATAGCCTATTGGGCACCTTCGGTGGGAACAACAACTTGTTGACCCGTTGTACACCTTCGGTTGGCAAAAATATCCATTTGTAAACCTTCGGTAGGAAAAACATGGGAAAAATAGCCTGTCGATAAGGTCAATAGCCACCTTCAGTCGGTAAAATTGCCCGTGGGTAAAACAGTCAGTTGGCACACCTTCGGTGGACATCTTTGATGGGAAAAAAGCCTATTGGGCACCTTTGATGGGATAAAAGCCCGTTGGCACACCTTCAGTGGGCAAAACAACCCGTTGGTAGGGTTGCTAAGCACCTTTAGTGGGAAAAAAGCCCGTTGGGAGCCTTTGGTGCAGAAAATAGCCCATTGGGACACCTTTGCCGGACAAAACAGTCTGTTGGACATCTTCGGTGGGAATAACAGCTTGTTGGCCACCCTCAGTCGGCGAAATAGCCCATTAGGCACCTTTGGTTGGCAAAACAGCTTATTGGTAGACCTTCAGTGGTAAGAGCAACACATCGGTAGCGTCATTAGGAACGTTTAGTGGGAAAACAACCTATTGGTAGGGTTTCTAGGCACCTTCAGTGGGCAAAACAACCCGTTAGCATACCTTTGGTGGGCAAAATAACCTATTGGCACAATCGCTAGGCATCTATAATGGGAAAACAGCAAGTTGGCACACCGTGGGTGGGAAAAATAACCCATTAGTAGGGTCACTAGGCACCTTTAGTGGAAAGCAACCCGTTGGGCTGCTTCGGTGGGAAGAACATCTCGTTGGGCGCCTTCAGTGGGAACAACAACTCGTTGGCACACCTTTAGTGGGTAAAACAACCCATTGGGCACCTTAGGTTGGCAAAACAGTCCGTTGGTAGACCTTTGGTGGGAAAAACAACACGTTGTCACAATTGCTAGGGACCTTCAGTGGGAAAAACAGCCAGTCGATACCTTCAGTGGGAAAATAGCCCATAAGGAGGATCGCTAGCACCTTCAGTGGGCAAAATAGCCCATTGGCAAACCTTCGGAGGGAGAAACAACCCATTGGTAGGGTCACTATGCACCGTCTGTGGGAAAATAGCCTGTTGGTAGGGTTGCTAGGCACTTTCAGTAGGTAAAAAGCCTATTGGCACACCTTTGGTGGGCAAAACAACTCATTGGTATAGTCGCTAGGCACCATCGGTGGGAAAAACAGCTTGTTGGGACTTTTGGTGGGAAAAACAAAAACAACAAGTTGTCACGATCGCTAGGGACCTTCAGTGGGAAAAACAGCTAGTCGATAGGTCGCTAGGCACCTTCAGTGGGAAAATAGCCCATAAGGAGGATCGCTAGCACCTTCAGTGGGCAAAATAGCCCATTGGCAAACCTTTGGAGGGAGAAATAACCCATTAGTAGGGTCACTATGCACCGTCTGTGGGAAAATAGCCTGTTGGTAGCGCTAGGCACTTTCAGCAGGTAAAAAGCCCATTGGCACACCTTTGGTGGACAAAACAACTCATTGGTATAGTCGCCAGGCACCATCGGTGGGAAAAACAGCTTGTTGGGACCTTTAGTGGGAAAAACAACCTGTTGGCACATGTTCAGTGGGAAAAATAACCTGTTACCAGTGTCGTTAGGTGCCTTAGGTGGGAAAATATCCCATTGGGCAACTTTGGTGGGAAAAATATCCCTTTTGAACACATTTGGTGGACAAAATAGTCTATTAGTGCACCGTCAGTCCGCAACATAGGCCGTTGGGCACCTTCGGTTGGCAAACTAGCCTGTTCATAGACGTTCAGTGGGAAAAACAACCTGTTGGTTGGTTTGCTAAGAATAGCCCATTGGCAAATTTATTAGGCACCTTTGGTGGGAAAAAAAGTTCGTCGGCACACGTTTGTTGGACAAAACAGCCTGTTGGGTACCTTTGGTTGGAAAAATATCCCGATGGTGCAACTTCAGTGGATAAAACAACCCATTGCTAGACCTTCATTGCAAAAATAGCACGTTGATAGGGTGGCTAGGAACCTTCAGTGAGAAAACAACCTGTTGGCAGGATCTCTAGGCACCTTCAGTGGGTAAGACATCCCGTTGGCACACCTTTAGTGGGCAAATCAGCCATTGGCACTATCGCTAGGCACCATCGACAGGAAATACATCTCGTTGGGCACCTTTTGTGGGAAAACAGCCTGTTGGCACACCTTTAGTGGGAAAAACAATTCGTTGGCACACTTTTGGTAGATAAAACAACTCATTGGTAGAACTTCGATGGGAAAAACAACCCATTAGGTGGGAAAAATAGCTTGTTGGTGTAACTTCAGTGAGCAAAACATTCCGTTGGGCACCTTTATTTGGCAAAATAGCCCGTTGCTAGGCCTTCGATGGAAAAAAACAGCCCATTGGCACGCCTTCAATGGGCAAAACAGCCCATTGGCACGGTCACTAGGTACATTCGAAGGGAAAAATAGCCAGTAGGGCAAGTTCAGTGGGCCAAATAGTCCTTTCACACATCTTTGGTGGGCAAAACAACCTATTGGTATGATCACTAGACAACTTTGTTGGGCAAAACAGCCTGTTGGGCACCTTCAGTGGGCAAAACAGCCTATTGGCACAATTTTGGTGGGTAAAACAGCCTGTTGGCAGGGTCGCTAGGCACCTTCACCCGTTAGCACTATCGCTAGGTACCTTCAGTGGGAAAATACCCTAGGCAACTTTAGTGGGCAAAAAAGCCCGTTGGCACACCTTTGGTGGCCAAAAAAGCCTAATGGCACGATTGTTAGGCGCCTTTGATGGAAAAATAACTTGTTGGGAACCTTTGGTGGGAAAAACAGCCCATTGGGACTTTTAGTGGGAAACACAACGTGTTGGGACATTCAGTGCAAAAAATAGCCTATTGACAGGATAGTCATGCACCTTCAATGGGCAAAATAGCTAGTCAATAGGGTCACTGGGCACCTTCGATGGGAAAACAGCCCGTCGGTAGGGTGGCTAGGCACCTATGGTGGGTAAAAAGGCCTATTGGCACACCTTCAGTAGGCAAAACAACCCACTAGCATGATCGCTAGGCACCTTTGATGGGAAAAACAACCCATTAGGCACCTTTGGTGAGAAAAGCACCCCACTGGCACCCCTTTGGTAGGCAAAACAACCCATTGTTAAGGTCACTAGGCACCTTCAGTGGGAAAATAAGCCATTCGGCACATTTGGTGGGAAAAATAGCTTGTTGGCACACTTTTAGTGAACAAAACAACCCGTTCGGCACCTTCGGTGTAAGCTACAGCCCATTGGCACACCTTTGGTGGGCAAGACAGCCCATTGGTCACCTTCAGTTGGCAAAACAACCCATTGGTAGGTCTTTGGTGGGAAAAACAGTATGTTATTAGGGTCTCTAGGATCTGTAAGTGACAAAACATCCCTCTGGTAGGGTGGCTAGGCACCTTTAATGGACAAAACAGTCTATTGGCACACCTTTGATGGGGAAAAAGCCCACTGGCATGGTTACTAGGCACTATCGGTTGGAAAAACAGCTTGTTGGGACCTTCGGTGGAAAAACAACCCGTTGGAAGGGTTGCTAGGCACATTAAGTGGGAAAACAACTAGTTGGTAGGGTCGCTAGACACCTTCAGTGGGCAAAATAGTCCGTTGGCATTCCTTGGATGGGCAAAATAGCCCATTGGCACGATCGCTAGGCACCTTTGCTAGGACAAATAGCCTATTATGCATCTTTGGGGGGGAAAAGTAGACCTTTAGCAAAACTTTGGTGGGCAAAATAGCCCATTGGCTCAGTCGCTAGGTAACTTTGGTTGGCAAAAAAGCCTATTGGCACACCTTCGGTGGGAAAAATAGCACATTCGCACAATTGCTAGGCACCTTTAACGAGAAAATGGCCCGTTGAGCACCTTTGGTGGGAAATACAACCCGTTGGCACACCTTCGGTGGGCAAAACAACCCATTGGTAGGGTCGTTAGATACCTTTGACGAGAAAACAGCTCGTCGAGCATCTTTAGTGGGAAAAACAACCCATTGGGACCTTTAGTGGGAAAAACAGCACGTTGGCACCTTTAGTGGGGAAAACAGCCCATTGGCAGGGTTGCTATGCACATTTGGTGGGATAACAGCCCGTCGATAGGGTGGCTAAGCACCTACTAGGGGAAAAAAGCCCATTGGCACAACTTTGGTGGCCAAAACAGTCTATTGGCATGATCGCTAGACACCTTCAGTGGGCAAAACAACACATTAAGATGATCGATAGGCACCTTAAGTGGGAAAAATAGCTAGTTAGGCACCTTTGGCGGGAAAATAACCCGTTAGAACACCTTTTTTGGGCAAAATAGCCTGTTGGCAGGGTTGATAGGCACCTTCCATGGAAAAACAACCCTTTGGGCACCTTTGGTGGGAAAATAGCCTGTTGGCACACCATTGGTGAATAAAACAACATGTTGGGAACCTTCGGTGGGAAAAACAACTCATTAGCGCACCTTCAGTAGGCAAAACAGCTCATTGGGCACCTTCAATCGGTAAAACAACCAGTTGGTAGACCTTCGATGGTAAAAACAAAAGATCGATAAGGTCGCTAGGTACTTTTAGTGGGAAAATAGCCTATTGGTAGGGGGCGTGTTGAGACCTTCAATGGGAAAAATAGGCTGCTGGTAGGGTCACTAGGCACCTTCAGTGGGCAAAACAACCCATCGGTAGGGTCGCTAGGTACCTATAATGGTGAAACAACCCATCGACAGGGTGGCTAGGCACTTTCGTAGAGCCCAAAGGCCCATTGGCACACCTTCAATGGACAAAACAGCCCATTGGCACGATCGCTAAGGACCTTTGGTGGGAAAAACAGCCTTTTAGGCACCTTTGGTGGGAAAAACAACCCGTTGGCACACCTTTGGTGGGTAAAACAACCCGTTGATAGGGTCGCTCGACACCTTCTATGGGAAAATAGCTTGTTGGGCACCTTTGGTGGGAAAGACAACCAGTTGGCACACTTTTGGTGGACAAAGCAGCCCGTTGGGAACTTTCGATGGGAACAACAGCCCGTTAGCACACCTTTAGTGGCTAAAATAGCCCATTGGGCACCTTTAGTTGACAAAACAGCCTGTTGGTAGACCTTCAATGGGAAAGACAACCCATTAGTAGGGTTGCTAGATGCCTTCAGTGGGAAAACAGCCTTCCTGTAGGTTGGCTAGCCACATTCAGCGGGACAAATAGCTCGTTGGCACACTTTCAATGGGCCAAACAGCCCATTAGCGCGATCGCTAGGCACCTTTAATGGGAAAATAGCCTGTTGGGCACCTTTGGTGGGAAAAACAGCCAGTAGGTACACCTTCGATAGGCGAAACAACCCATTGGTACGGTCCCTAGGCATCTTCATTTGGGAAACAGCCTATTGGGCACCTTCAGTGGGAACAACAGCCCGTTGGCAAACATTTAGTGGGGAAAACAGCCTATTGGGCACCTTCAGTTGGCAAAACAATCCGTTGGTAGACCTTCGGTGGGAAAACAACCCATCGATAGGTTCGCGAAGCACCTTAAGTTGGAAAACAACCGTTAGTAGGGTGACTAGGCACCTTCAGTGGGCAAAACAGCCCGTTCACACACCTTCGGTGGGCAAAACAACCTATTGGTAGGGTCGCTAGGCACCTTCAATGGAAAAACAGCTAGTTGGGCACCTTTGGGGGGAAAACAGCCCGTTAGCACACCTTTAGTGGGCAATAGAGCCCATTAGGCAACTTCAGTTGGCAAAAATGCCTGTTGGTAGATCTTTGGCTGGAAAGATAGCCCATCGGTAGAGTCACTAGGCACCTTAAGTTAGAAAACAGCCCATCGGTAGGTTGCTAGGCATCTTTAGTGTGCAAAACAGCCCGTTGGCACACCTTCAATGGGTAAAACTACCCATTGGCGTGGTTGTTAGGCACCATCGGTTGGAAAAATAGCCTATTGGGACCTTCGATGGGAAAAACAACCTATTGGTAGGGTTGCTAGGTACCTTCAGTGGGAAAACAACCCATTGGCAAGATCAGTAGGCACCTTCAATAGGAAAGCAACCCACTGGGTAGGTCACTTGGCACCTTCTGTTAGTAAAATAGTTCGTTGACACACATTTGGTGGGAAAACAACCTATTGGCACGATTGCTAGGAAACTTTTATAGAAAAACCACTTGTTGTGCATCTTTGGGGGAAAAAGTAGACCGTTGGCACAATTTTGGTGGGCAAAACAACCCGTTGGCTCAATCGTTAAACCACTTCGGTGGGAAAACAACCCATTGCACACATTTAGTGGGCAAAATAACCCGTTGGCACACCTTTGGTGGGAAAAATAGCCTGTTGCACACCTTCAGTGGGCAAAACAGCCCATTGGCACGGTCGCTACGCACCTTCTGTGGGAAAAATAGCTCCTTAGGCACCTTTAGTGCGCAAAATAGCCTGTTGGTAGGATCTCTGGCCACCTTTGATAGGAAAAATATCATGTTGGAACAGTCGGTAGGCACCTTAGGTGGGAAAAATAGTCCATTGGGCACTTTTAGTGGAAAAAACAGCCCGTTGGCATAGCTTCGGTGGGCAAAATAGCCCATTGGCACGATTGCTAAGCAACTTTAGTGGTAGAAAAGCCTATTGGCACACATTCGGTGGGAAAAACAACTTATTGGCACGGTTGCTAGGTACTTTAGGAGGGAAAACAACCCATTGGACACCTTTAGTGTGCAATACAACTCATTGGCAAAGTCACTAGGCATCATCAGTGGGAAAAACAGCCCGTTAGGCACCTTCAGTGGGCAAAACAGCCTGTTGGCAAGGTTGATACGCACCTTTAGTGGGCAACATACCCCGTTGGCACAGTTTCTAGGTACCTTCAGTGGGCAACATACCCTGTTGGCACAGTTTCTAGGCACCTTAGGTGGGAAAAATAATCTGTTAGGCACTTTTGGAGGGAAAAATAACCCATTGGCACAACTTTGGTAGGAAAAATAACATGTTGGCATTGTCGCTAGGCACTTTCAGTGGGAGAAATAGCCCGTTGGTAGGGTCGCTAGGCAACTTCAATAGGAAAACAACATGCTGGTATAATCGCTAGGCACCTTCAATAGGCAAAACAACTCGTTGGCAGGGTCGCTAGGCACTTTTGGTGGGAAAAATAGCCCGTGGCACACTTTTAGTTGGCAAAGCAGCCAGTTGGCAAGATCACTAGGCACCTTCAGTGGGTAAAGCACCCGTTGGTACAGTCACTAGGCACCTTCAGTGGGTAAAGCACCCCGTTGGTACAGTCACTAGGCACCTTAGGTGGGAACAACAATCCGCTGGGGACTTTCGGTGGGAAAAACAGTTCGTTTGCACACCTTCGGTGGGTAAAGCAACCTGTTGGCACGATCGCTATGCACCTTCAGTAGAAAAACAACTTGTTGGCACACATTTGATGGGCAAAACAACTTGATGGTATAGTCGCTAGGCATATTAGGTGCGATAAACAGCCCGTTGGGCACCTTCAATGAGCAAAACAGCCTGTTGGTAGGGTCACTAGGCACCTTCAATGGGCAAGATACCCTGTTGGCACGATTGCTAGATACTTTAGGTGAGAAAAGCAGTCCATTTGGCAATTTTAGTGGGGAAAACAACCTATTGGCATAACTTTGGAAGGAAAATAGCATGTTGGCATGATGGCTAGGCACTTTTGGTGGGAAAAATAACCCATTGGTAGGGTCTCTAGGCACCTTCAGTGATAAAACAGCGTACTGGCATGGTTTCTAGGCACCTTCAGTATGTAAAACAGCTGGTTGGCAAGGTTGCTAGGCATTTTTGGTTGGAAAAACAGCTCGTGGCACACCTTTAGTGGGCAAAGCAACCCGTTGGCAGGGTCGCTAGGCACCTTCATGGGGTAAAATACCTCGTTGGCACGGTCGCTAGGCACCTTAGGTGGGAAAAACTACTTGTTAGCACACCTTCGGTGGGAAAAATAGCCCGTTGGGACGATCGCTAGGCACCTTCAATGGGAAAAACAGCCTGTTGGCACACATTCAGTGGGCAAAACAACTAATTGACACGGTCGCTAGGTACCTTAGGAGGGAAAAACAGCCCATTGGGCAGCTTTAATGGGCAAAACAACCCATTGGCAAGGTCGTTAGGCTCCCTCAGTGGATAAAATACCCCATTGGCACGGTTGCTAGGCACCTTAGGTGTGAAAAATATTCTGTTGGGCACTGTTGGTGGGGAAAGCAGCCCGTTGGCACAACTTCGGTAAGAAAAACAACACATTGGCACAGTTACGAGACAATTTTGGTGGGAAAAATAGCCCATTGGTAGGGTCGCTAGGCACCTTCAGTGAGAAAACAACCTACTGGTAAGGTTGCTAGGCACCTTTAGTGGGTAAAACAACTCATTGATAGGGTCGCTAGTCATTTTTTGCAAGAAAACAGCCCATGGTAAACCTTTAGTGGGCAAAGTAACCCATTAATAGGGTCGCTAGGCACCATCAGTTGGAAAAATACCCCGTTGCCACGGTCATTAGGCACCTTAGTTAGGAAAAACGGTCCATTCGGCACTTTTGATGGGAAAATAGCCCGTTTGCACACCTTCGATCGGCAAAATAGCTTATTGGTGCAATCGTTAGGCACCTTTAGTAAGGAAAACGGTCCGTTCGGACATTCAGTGGGAAAAAATAGCTTATTGGCAGGGTTGCTAGGCACCTTCAGTGGGCAAAATAGCCCATTTGCAGTGACACTAGGTACCTTCATTGAGCAAAAAAGCTAATTGGCATACCTTTGGTGGGTGAAACAGCCCGTCGATAGGTCGGCAGGCACCTTTAGTGGGAAAAACACCACATTGGCACAGTCATTATGTACCTTCGATGGGGAAAATAGCTCGTTGGTTGGGTCTCTAGGCACCTTCAGTTGGAAAACAGCCCGTTGGCAGGTGGCTTGGCACCTATAGTGGGAAAAATAGCCCATTGGCATACCTTCAGTGGGCATAACAACCTATTGGCCCCATCAATAGGAACCTTTGATGGGAAAAATAGCTCGTTGATCACCTTTGGTGGGAAAAACAACTCATTGGCATACCTTCCGCAGGCAAAATAGCTCGTTAGTGGGGTCGCAAGGCACCTTAAGTGGGAAAATAGCCCGTCGGTAAGGTGGCTAGGCACCTTCAGTAGGTAAAACAACCCGTTGGCATATCTTCAGTGGGTACCCATTGGCATGGTTGTTAGGCACCTTATGTGGGAAGAACAAGCTATTGGGAACTTCAATATGAAAAATAGGTTGTTTACACACCTTCAATGGGCAAAACAACCTGTTGGCAGGGTCGCTATACACCGTTGGTGGGAAAACAGTCCATTAGGCACGTTTGGTGGGACAAAAACCCCGTTGACACACCTTTAAAAATAGCCCATTAGGCACCTTCAATAGGAAAACAGCCTGTTGCTGTAACTTCAGTGGGCAAAAAAGTCCATTGGGCACCTTCAGTTGGCCAAACAGCCCATTTGTAGACCTTCGGTTGGAAAAACAGCCGGTTGATAGGGTGGCCTGGCACCTTTAGTGGGAAAATAGCCCGTTGGTAGGGTCACTACGCACCTTCAGTGGGCAAAACATCTTGTTGGCATTTGGTGGGCAAAACAGCCAATTGGTGCGATCGTTGGGCACCTTTGGTAGGAAAACAGCCTTTTGACACATCTTTGGTGGGAAAAACAGTTCGTTGGCATAACTTTGGTCGACAAAATAGCCCATTGGCAGACATTAGGTGGGAAAAATAGTCCATTGGTAGTCCTTAGGTGTGAAAAATAGCCTGTTGGCACAACTTCAGCGGGCAAAATAGCCCGTTAGGCACCTTCGGTTAGTAAAAGAACTTGTTTTTAGACCTTCGGTGGGAAAAACCGCCAATTGGCACGCCTTCGATGGGCAAAATAGCCCGTTGGCACAGTCGCTAGGTACATTCGGAGGGAAAAATAGCCCGTAGGGCACGTTTAGTGGGCCAAATAGCCTATTGACACACCTTCGGTGGGCAAAATAGCCCATTGGCACGAACGCTAGACACTTTCAATGGGAACAACCCATTGGGCACCTTTGGTAGGAAAAATAACTTGTTGGCACGTTCACTTGGCACCTTCGGTGGGAAAAATAGCTCGTTGGCATACCTTTGATGGATTAAAAAAGCCCACTGTGCAGCTTTGGTGGGAAAAATAGCTCGTTGGTAGACCTTTGGTGATAAAAACAGCAAATTGATAGTCCTTAGGTGGGAAAAACAACTCGTTGGTGCAACTTCAGTGGGCATAATAAACCATTCGGTACCTTCAGTTGGCAAAACAGCCCATTGTTAGACCTTCGGTGGGAAAAACAGCACATTGGCACACCTTCAATGGGTAAAACAGCCCGTTCGCACAATCATTAGGTACATTTGGAAGGAAAAACAACCCGCAAGGCACATTTAGTAGGCCAAATAGCCCGTTGATGGGCAAAATAGCCTATTGACACGATCGCTAGACAACTTCAGTGGGAAAAATTTAGTGGGTAAAATAGCCTGTTGGCACACCTTCGGTGGGCAAAACAGCCCATTGACAGAGTCACTAGCAAGCTTCATTGGGCAAAATTTGCTGTTGGCATGGTCGTAGGCACCTAAGGTGGGAAAAACAAGATGTTGGGCAATTTTGGTAGGAAAAACAGCCCGTTGTCACATCTTCGATGTTCAAAACAACCTGTTGGCATGATCGCTAGGCACCTTGAATGGGAAAAATAGCCTATCGGCACACATTCGATGAGTAAGACAGCTTGTTTACAGGACCGCTAGGCACCTTTGATGGGAATAATAGCTCGCTGACACACCTTCAATAGTAAAAGTAGCATATTGGCACAGTCACTAGGCACCTTTGGTGGGAAAAACTACCCGTTGGCACACCTTTAGTATGGAAAACAACCTATCGACAGGGTTGCTAGGCACCTATGTTGGGAAAACAACCCGTTGGGCACCTTTGGTGGTAAAAACATCATGTTGGAACACCCTTGATGGATAAAATAGTCCGTTGCTATTGGTGCAATTTCATTGGGTAAATAGCTAGTTGGTAGACCTTCGGTAGGAAAAATAGCCCATCCGTATTAGGCAAGGCAAGAAAAACACTATGTTGGCACAGTTGCTAGGTACCTTCAATGGGAAAAACAGCTCTTTGGCAGTGTAACTTGGCAACTTTAGTAGGAATATAGCCCATTTACAGAGTGGCTAGGCACCTTCAGTGGGTAAAACAACCCATTGGCACACCTTCAGTGGGCACAATAGCCTATTAGCCTGATTGCTAGGAACCTTTTATGGGAAAAATAGTCCGTTGGGCACCTTTAGTGGGAAAAAGAGACCATTAACATGCCTTCGATGGGAAAAATAGCCCATCGGTAGGGTCGTTAAGCACCTTAAGTGGAAAAACAACCTGTCAGTAAGGTGGATAGGCACCTTTAGTGGGTAAAACAAACACTTGGCACATTTTTGATGGGTAAAACAGCCCATTGGGTCGATTGCTAGGCACCTTATATGGGAGAAATAGCCTGTTGGGAACTTCAGTGGGAAAAACAGTCAGTTGGCACACCTTCAATGGGCAAAACAACTTGCTGGTAGGGTCGCTATGCACCTTCGGTAGGAAAACAGCCCGTTGGCCACTTTCGGTGGGAAAAAAAGCCCGTTGGCACACCTTCGTTGGACCAAACAGCCCGTTGGGCACCTTCAGTGGGAAAAACAACCCATTGGTGCAACTTCGGTCGGTAAAATAGCCCGTTAGGTACCTTCAGTCCGTAAAATAGTCCATTGGTCGCTAGGCACCTTTAGTGGGCAAAACATCCCGTTGGCACACTTTTGGTGGGTAAAACAACCCATTGGCACAATCGTTAGGCACCTTTGATGGGAAATAAGCTTGTTGGGCACTTTTGGTGGGAAAAGAGCCTGTTAACACACCTTTGGTGGGAAAAATAGTTCATTGTCACACCTTTGTTGGACAAAGTAGCCCATTGGTAGACCTTCGTCAGGAAAAACAACTCATTGGTAGTCCTTAGGTGGGAAAAACAGCCCTTTGGTGCAACTTCAGTGGGTGAAATAGGCCATTGGGAACCTTCAGTTGACAAAATAGCACATTACTAGACCTTTGGTGGGAAAAACAATCTATTGGCACACTTTTGATGGGTAAAACAGCTCATTGGTAGGATCGCTAGGTACATTCGGAGGGAAAAATACCTCGTAGGGCACGTTCAGTAGGCCAAACAGCCCATTGACACACCTTTGGTGGTCAAAACAGCCCGTTGGCATGATCGCTAGACAACTTTGGTGGGTAAAATAGCCCGTTGGGCACCTTCAGTGGGTAAAACAACCCGCTGGTAGGGTCGCTAGACACCTTCGTTGGGCAAAATAGCCCGTTGGCATGGTCGCTAGGCACCTTTAGTAGGTAGAAAAGCCCATTGGCACACCTACAATAGGCAAAACAACCCATTGGCATGATCACCAGGCACCTTTGGCAGGAAAAACAACTCGTAGGGCACCTTTGGTGGGAAAAACAACTGGTTAGCACACTTGCAGTGGGAAAAACAACCCGTTGACACACCTTCGGTGGGAAAAAAAACCCGTTGATAGGGTCACTAGGCACCTTTAGTGGGAAAACAACTCGTTGGGCACCTTTGATGGGAAGAACAATCTATTAGCACAAGTTTGGTGGACAAAACAACCCATTGACACCTTTGGTGGACAAAACAACTTGTTGGCACTTTCACTTGGTACCTTCGGTGGGAAAAACAGCATGTTGGCACACGTTCGATGGGCAAAACAGCCAATTGGGCATCTTTGGTGGGCCAAACAGCTAGTTGGTAGACCTTTATTGGGAAAAACAATCCGTTGGTAGGGTGGTTAGGCACCTTCAGTGGGCAAAATTGCCTATTGGCAGGGTCGCTAGGCACCTTCAGTAAGCAATAAATGTTAATAGTCTGCCCTAGGCTAATGGTCATATGTGACTTTTGTATTGACATTCTGACTTATTAATAATATATTACGAGGTATTCTTTTAAATTTGCATGTATATTGTTTATGTAATGTCATTTACATTCCATAAATAGTATTAGGATTATGTCATCTAGTATGTGACTTGATAGTAAAACCATAAGCATTATAACACTTTCTAAGCTGTCCTTGGTTGATCTTTAATGGTGGAACGATAATGAATTAAGGCTAGTATGTGTTCTGATTGATCACGTTTTACTGATCATGGATATGAGTTATCAAATCAGAAACATAGATATATGTTAGAGAACATATATTGGAC
>JAOQMS010067806.1:0-10000 GCA_027563885.1 Erythroxylum longipes
AATGAATCATACGGAGGGATGTGAATGACGTAGATGGGATTTGTACCTCTCTTAAATGAGAGAGATATCATTTGGGCTTTTTGACAAGTATGACTGAAGAAATGCATGGCTGCGCTCAAATGAATTGATGAGGAGTCATCAATGTCATTTGTTACAGTCAGTCAACTTGGGAATCAAGAAACTATGATTAATCAAAGGTAGACATGTACCATGCCTTATGATTAATCTCTATATCGTGTTACAAAGGGACTGAGTTTGTAACCACGGTTATAGGTTAAATCGGATTACCGATCCTTATTTGATTTAGGCAGTCATAATGTCTTGCGAGAGGCCGCTTATGACTTATAGGCCTTGAAGTGTGATCAAGCCCATTGCCAACATCAAATGAGACAACAGGGTCGCACATAAGGTGTGATGTGATTTGGGCTTATTCTCTTGAGCCTAATTTATTAGGCACTGAATAAATACATGTGGATATATTTATTGGGTTAGATTAAATTAAGTTGTCAGGCTTTTATTATATTAGATATAATATAGGCCAAAACTTATTGGGCTTTCGTAATCCTAATGGGTTTAGGATTATGATATTCTTATTCCTAATAGGAATAGGGATTAGGGTTTCTCTATAAATAGAGAACTTATGTCTCATTAGAAGATATACGAAAAACCCTGGCCACCTAGACCTAGCTGCTCGTTCTTTTTTCGAGAGAAAAATTGTGCGGCGTTCTAAAGTTTTTTAGAACGTGCTAGCACACATTAGCTGCTGCCCAAGTCATTCATCCTCGTGTAGATACCGATAGAGGACGTTTGTATGTTGCAGTGTCTACAAATATGAAAATAAATACCAATCTAGGTCAAGAGTTAATTCCGTACACATTGTGAAATTTCAATTATACTTCTTGTTGTGTAGTTTCAGCTAACCAAGGCATAAGAAATGAAGTCCTATGGTCCATTTCGTTGCGTATTGTGAATTCCAAGGCCATAGGCAATCCAACAAAATGACTGTTAGAAACAGTTGAGATTATGCATTATGTTTAGTTATTCCCCACTAAGCTTTATGCTTAGCACGGTGGTTTTGCCTCCGTTTAGGTTCTGATAAGAAGATTTGAGGACTTGGACAAGACTACCACAGTGGCCAATGAGGGACTTGATATGCTTGGAAAGTGCTTTGTTTGAGTTGTTTTTAAGATGTATCTTATAATATGAGACATTTTGTATTTTATGTAAATAGTTTGTAATAACTATAATACAGGTTGGCTTTTGAATTTATGGCATGTATATGATAAGGACTATGTGTATATTGTGTTCTAAATATGATCTAAACATTGATGAATGAAATGTATGTTCCTTGAGTTTCTGGAAATGCTTTAGTATGTTTTGGATTATTTTGGTTATGTTTTGTGTAGCATCGGCATATCCTCCTAAAGGGTATGTGTTTGTTGCATCATTTGTTATCAGAGCATGGTTTAGGCGATTCTAGTTTAACTAGCACTTAACTATTGCTTATACGTGTATATAAGAGTTGTGTTTGGCCTAATGGGGTTTGTCCCATGTTTTGATTATAGAATTAAATATGGAAAGATCTCACGAAGCTGTTGACAAGGTTGCAAAGAGTAATAATCCTGAGCGATCTCGTCCATCTATATCTGGACCCTCTGGGGTGAATCGAGATGAAATACCACCACCTCCACCTCTAGCTCAGGGGGAGGCTTTGGTTAAGTTGTCGCAAGACATGATGACTTTACTACACCATATAACAGCACCCAAGGCTTCAATTGATCAGTTGTGGAAATATAGAGCTGAGGAATTGACTGGAACATCTATGGAGGAATCTGAAAGAGCTAAATTTTGGTTAGAGAAGGTGAAGAGGGTGTTAGATGAAATTAGTTGCCCAACAAATCTGATGGTGCACTTTGTTGTCTCTCTTCTTTAGGGAGCAGCCTATGAATGGTAGAAGTTTGTTATGAGAAATATTGGAGCTTCTAATTGGGATTTCTTTTCCTAAGAATTTAAAGTCAAGTATGTGACAGAAGCTTATAGAAAGGAGAAGTGGAAGCAATTTCTGAACCTGAAATAAAGAAACCTATCTGTTGCTGAGTACGACAGAGAGTTTAATCGACTCAGCAAGTATGCACTTGAACGGGTACTTACTGAGCAGTTCCGGTGTCATCAGTTTGAGGATGGTTTGAATGATTCGATTAAAGAACATCTGGTGACAATTACTCTCTTGTAGCAAGTGAGTTACCATAAGCTGGTGCAAGCTACTATTAAGATAGAGAAGCAAAAGATGGTGAAGAGAGAAAGGGCTCAGCAAAGGGGCTTTACTAGAGGAAGTCAGTCTTCGGGCAAGCGAAATCGTGAAGGTGTTTCCTCTACACTAGAATTTACTCAGAGATTTGTAGCATGGGGAAGGTGATAAAACTTTCCCTCATCGACTACTTCTTGTAGGGGTTCTTCTGTGGGTTGAGGTTTTGATACTCTAGATTGCCCTCATTGCTCTAGACACCATTGGGGTACTTGTTGGAGAGCTACGGGTGCATGTTATTGATGTGGTAGCAATGAGCATTTGAGAGCCAATTATCCTATGAGACAGCCTCAGATATCATAAGCTAGTAAGGAGGTTTCTCATACATCTACTAGAAATAGAGGACACGATAGAGGTCATGGAGGATTTGGTCAGATTAGACCTAACCTAAGTACTATATCAAAAACTATTGATCGACTTGCTGTGCCATCTACTATAGATCGATCTTATGCTTTGAAAGCTCGTGAGGATTAGGATGCACCTGAAGTTATTACAAGTATTGTTTCTCTTTTTGACTCTAAAATGCATGCTTTGATTGATCCTGGATCCACTCATTCTTATATCTATGTTGGAGATATTTTTGATAAAGTGATTCCTGTAAATCAGTTAGACTATGATATTCTTGTAACCAGTCCTTTGAGTAGTAATGTATTGGTTGATTAGGTTTATAGAGGCTGTCCTGTTATGATCCAAGGATGTGAATATATAACGAATCTGATTAGATAGCCTTCTTATGAATTTGATTTGATTTTGGGTATGGATTGGTTATCCAAGCGTCAGGCAGTGGTTAACTGTAGTGCTAAGATAATTGTGCTTAGAAAGCCTGATTAACCTGAAATAATATTACATAGCATCCACACTGGTTCTCTAGCTAATGTAGTATTTGCTATGCAAGCTTGGAAGTTCCTTAGAAAGGGATGTGAAGCTTATCTAGATTTTGTGTTTGATTTCAAAAAGGAGGTGGTAAATTGCAAGATATTCCAGTGGTGAGTGAATTTCTAGATGTATTTTTTGAAGAATTACCTAGACTCCCTCCTGAAAGGGAAGTAGAGTTGTCTATTGAAGTTATGCCTAATACTGCTCTTATATCTAGAGCACTGTACAGGATGGCTCCCACTGATTGAAGGAGTTGAAAGTGCAGCTGCAAGAACTACTAGATAAGGGGTTCATTCGACCCAGTGTCTCACCTTGGGGAGCACTGTCTCTGTTTATTAAGAAGAAAGATGGTACTCTTTGGATGTGTATTGATTACAGGCAATTGAATAGAGTCACAGTGAAGAATAAGTATCCCTTACCAAGCATAGAAGATCTGTTTGATCAATTGAAATGTGCAAGAGTATTTTCCAAGATAGATCTATGATCAGGATACTATCAACTTTAGGTAAAGGATGTGGATGTTCCAAAAACTGCATTCAGGACCTATTATGGACATTATGAATTATTGGTGATGCCATTTGGGCTAAATAATGCTCCATCTGCATTCATGGATCTAATTAATAGAGTGTTTAGGCCTTATTTAAACCAGCTTATAGTGTTGTTTATAGATGATATCCTAGTCTATTCCCAGAATAAGCATGATCATGTTGAGCATCTACGGATTGTGTTACAAACTCTACAGGAAAAGTAGTTGTATGCCAAGTTGAGTAAGTGTGATTTCTAGCCTCAAGAGGTATCTTTTCTAGGACATGTTGTTTCTTCTCAAGGGATTAAAGTTGATCTTAGTAAAATTGAAGAAATTGTTAACTAAAAGCCACCACGAAATGTGACAAAAGTGAGAAGTTTTCTAGGTTTTGCAGGTTACTATCACTGGTTTGTGAAGGGATTCTCGATGATAGCATCCTCTTTGACTAAACCGTTACGAAAAAGAGTGAAGTATGAATGGTCCGATAGATGTCAAGGTAGTTTTGATCAACTGAAAGAAATGCTTATTGAAGCTCCTATATTTGCTCAACCCACTTATGGTAAGGAATATGTTATGTTTAATGATGCATTTAGAAATGGTTTGGGTTGTGTTTTGATACAGGATGGAAACGTAGTTGCATGTGCCTTTAGGCAATTGAAGGCTTATGAACAGAACTACCCTACATATGATCTTGAACTTGCAGCAGTAGTGTTTATTTTGAAAATATGGGGGCACTACTTGTATGGTGAAAAGTGTAGGATCTTCACTGATCATAAAAGTTTGAAGTATCTGCATACTCATAAGGAACTTAATATGAGACAACGATATTAGTTGGAATTGTTTAAAGATTATGACTGCATTGTGGACTACCATCTGGGTCAGGCTAATGTCATGGCTGATGCTTTAAGTTGAAAGACCATTTTGGCTTTGTCAGTGCAGCAAAGTGAAAGAATACTTATATCTAATGGAGCTTTAATAGCTAAGTTGAAAGCTAGGCCTACCTTGAAGCAAGAAATTTGTGATGCTCAGAAAGTTGATTTTAAGTTACAACAACTTGTTTTGGCGACTCAGGAAGACAAACAACTAGATTTTTCTGTGAAAGGAGAGTTGATTTGTATTATAAAGATCAATTGTGTATAACTCGAGATTAGGGTTAAGAATTATAACTCGAGAGAGAGTAATTCACTCTAGGATCGTCTAGGCCCATTAAGTCAGAAATTTCATAATTGGATAGATTTTCTTTAATTTTGAATAAATTCCCCCTTTCTCTCAATTGGTCACTTCTAGGTTAAAATTTGGATTATTTATGTGAGTTAGCTTTTGTTCATTCTGTTGGTGCTTTAATTTCTCATATTTGATTTTTGATTGATTTTAATTTCTGCAGTAGTTGTTAATTTAGGAATTGCGAACTTAGCTACTGTTAGATTTTAGGGCTAGCTCCCTTCCTTGTGGGATCGACACCTTAGGTACTGTGCGAATCTGTGCTCTTGCTGAATTTACCAATATTATAAATAACAAAACTTAGCGCATGTAACCTCAGGCGAACAAGTTTTTGACGCCATTTCCGGGGAAGACAACTTAGTTCTATAGTTTAAAGCATTAGGATAGTTTTTAATTTTTGTTTTAGTTTTACTTAGGAATCGTGCTCTCGTATGAACACAAGAGTCACGAGGAGTTCGAGTCACGCAATTGAGACTTTATATTTAGATATAACATGTTTAGAACGAACCCTTAGGAAAGCTCGGCAAGAAGAAGAAGAAGAGTTTGAGAAAGCACAAATGGTTGAGGAGTTCCAAAGAAACATGGATCAAGAAGTCAACCCTGGTAGGCAACAACAAAGGACCCTCATAGATTTTATAAGGTTAGGGTTCAATCTTGCAAATGAAGGAGTGGCTAGACCGCCTATTCAAGTGGTCTCCTTTGAAATTAAGCCAGCCCTCCTGAATATGATTCAACAGAACATCCAATTATATGGACTTGCAAATGAATATCCGAACGGTCACATCGTGAGTTTTCTCAAGATCTGTGATACTTTCTGATATCATCAGATGTCAAAAGACGCAGTGAGAATTAGGTTGATTCCCTTTACTCTTAGGGGAGCTCTGTCAATAGATAGACCATGATATCGTGGACTGTTACTTGATGAAGGAAGGTGATCCAGAGCAAGTAAATTATATGGGAGCGCAATACAAACGAGGAGGGGGCAACAATCCCTACTCTAACACCTACAACCGTGGGTGAAAGAATCACCTTAACTTCTCTTTGACAAATAATGCTGGAGGATAGTTCAGGCCACAAGGACAAGCAGGCTTCCAACAAGATAAATCAAGCTCGATGGAAACTAAGTTAGACAAGATTTTGGACAAAATTAGAGGCATGAAGGATGTACATAGGAGGCTCGAGAGCAAATTCAAATAAGTAACAAAGAACCATGCCTCATCAATACATAATTTGGAAGTCCAAGTAGGCCAACTAGTGGAGATAATGTCTACTAGGAATGTAGGAACCCTTCCAAGCAATACCGAGTCTAATCTGAAAGAACAGATCATGGCTATCAGTCAGACCCAGGATAAGGAACCTAAACAGGTGAAGGAAGAAGGAGATAAAGAAGAAGGTCACATAATTAAGGAAGTCCTTCCAAGTGAGCCCGTAATTGAGCCAATTAAGGCAACTCGACCTGGAATCCCATACGTTATCTTTACTCAGCAGAAACCAATTGCAAACAGGGCAGTGAGGAATTTGAAGGAGATTAAATAAAACATTGTCAAGGAATTAATGGAACAACTACAAAGGAAGCTCACATTAAAGGAATCTGTCAAGAAGAAGGTTAAGGAGTGAATATTGGAAGAACACCCTAACATCACATAAAAGGAAGAGGACCTAGGGGATTTTTATATTCCTTGCAGTATCAATGGAGTCATCATAGGTAGGGCATTCACAATTTTGGGTACGAGTATCAACATGATGTCCTACACCTTTAGTCAGAAGTTAGGGTTAACAGAGTTAGTACCCACAAAGATGTTGATAAAGACGGCTGACAGAATAGTGCATCAACCAAAGGGGATTATTAAGGATGTGCACGTAAAAGTTGATAAATTCACCTTTCCCATGGACTTCTATATATTGTACATTGGAGAAGATGTGGAAACCTTGACAGTTCTTGGGCGACCATTCCTGGCCACTTCTCGTTCAATCATTAACATTTATAAGGGTGAACTAACTCTAAAGGTAGGAAAGGAACAAATAACCTTCCAAGTTTCAAGGAAAGACTACAGTTCTCCGTTACCTGCAATGAACATCAAGAAGCTAGAACCTCAAGGAGAATGGGAAGATATCGAGGACCCTGGGAATGAATTAAGAAAGAAGCGCTCGTGTAAAAGAAGGTGAGGAAAGAAGAATCATAAGGAAGGTGGACATCGTAGCATGGTAGCTCAGGTACAAATTGTGAGATTAGTGACTACACTACCATTGCAACCTTCATTCGAACCACCATGAGCTGAAAAGAGCTTCGAGATATCGACATTAAAAGAAGCACATAGGGGACAACCCATGGAATTTTATTTCCATTGATTGTTTTTGTTAAAAAGTTTGAATTTTGTAGTAGGATTATTTTGTTTTCAAATAAAATAAAAAAGGAATAAGATTTCGGGATAAAGTGGATGATTGATCTAGTAAGCAAAAGAAAGGTGAGAACTGATTTTGAAAAAAATGTGAAAAGAACAGAAGAAGAAAAACTGAAGAATTGGTGGAAAATTTATGGCCTGCGACTGGGCAAGAAAGGGGAACACGTAAATTTTAAAGAAATTTCACCATTTTACCCTTTTAATCACCTATATATTCAATTCTAACTTCAATTTTTCACTTTCACTTTCACTTTATATCTCTAGATTTCAAGCTTACAAAAACTCTTACATCTCTCTACAAAAATTTAAAACTTCCAAATTTCTTCCAAATTCTACCTATTCACAAGAAATATGCCCCACATTAAGCAATCAGCTAGACGGGAGCAATCATTAGGACAAAATCAAGTTGCGGGACGTGGAAGAAAAAACATAGCAGAGCACCCTTCCTAATCTATACAAAGGAGGAAGGTATTCGTTTCCAATCCTTAAATGCTAGACAAATATTAGTTCTCAAATATGTTGATTTTGAAATGCTCAATAGGTTAGAATTGTGCGATAGGGTAGAAAACTTAGCTAAAAGAAGCCATTTGGTTAGATTTATACATTTCCAATTTCCTATTTACCAAGAGCTCACTTTAGAAAATTTCACTTAACTGTCCTATGACCCTAGGTACCCCAAGGAAATGTGGTTAAGGCTGAGAGGAAGGGCTTACTTGTGAACATAGAAATTATGTGCAATATGTGTGGGTTCCCCAAATCCCCCATTATCGATCAGCATGATGATTTTTATCCTTCTCAATATTAGAATGAACTCACTGGAATAGAGCAATTTCATGCCAAGAATGCTCAAAACAACATAATAAGGTCCCCCGAGAACTTGTTACTGCATAAATTCATGTGTCAGCTAGTTTTTGATAAATCATAAACCAACAATTGTTTCACAAAGGAACTCTTTATGTTGTGGTGCATAGACTATAGCATTCTAGTGTGCACATCCACACATGTGCTAAACGTTATTGTTGTGACTCCGCACAGGAGGAGCAACAATTTAAGTATAGGGTACCTAGTTTCTGCCATTGTTTAATATTATGGCGTGGACCATATTAGGTTAACTTTCTATCTCCCGGACTTCCTAAACCATCACCATTTATAGAGGGCTGAAATCCTTAAGTCCCACAATATGGAACTTAGGGATATTAACCAAAAGACATATGTTAAGATTAGGGCTAGTCAAGCGAGTACGAGTTCAGCGCTGCCTCAGTAGGCCAAAGAAGACTTGATCAGTGAAGAGTCTGAAGAGGAAGAAGAAGAACTGGGCTGGAAGAAAGTCATGGAGGCAATCTCCACAAACAATAAGATAGTTACTGATACACTTGCGGAGCACACCAGAATGATGAACGAGATGGCCCGAACACAACGACGCCAGAGATGGGATATTTGTCAGATCCATCGATATTTCAAGTCTTAGGATGTTCAATTGCCGCCTCCAACACCATCCCCGCCTCCATCTCTATGAGATTTTGTTTAACCTACTTTTTCATTTTCAAATTAGTCTCTATTTTTATTCTTATCTTTATTTTTATTTTTATTTATTTTCTATTTACTTTAATTTATATTTCTTCTTTTCTTTTATGTGCTTGTTTGTGCCCTTCTCACATTGAGGACAATGTGTTGTTCAAGTGTGGGAAGGGCTATGTGTTTTACTTTGTATATGATTTTGCATATGGTATGATAGTTTTTAGGTTGTATTTTGTGAATTGTTTGAATGTGTCAATGGCTTAGATGGATTGAAATTGATTTAATTTTGAACATAGTCTATTAGGTTGTGAAGAATCATTAGCTTGTAAATTAGTGAATTGGGGTATTTGGATAAATATACAGCTTAATTAGGATTTAACGTAAGTTTAGCACCCTCTAAATTGCCACATTCATTCATAATTTGAGGCCTTTTAACTTAAGTAGCTTAACTAGTATTTTCATGGAACCAAGTAGCTAAAACAAGGTAGGCAATAAAATAAAAAAAGAGAAAAAATTTTGTTAAATAAATAACTATTCTGCTGACCTTCGGGTTATGACTAGAGCTAGTAGCCAGTTGAGAACGTGATATAGCTGAGTAATCGGATCAACACGCATCATAAATGTGTGCCTCTGTGTTAAAAAATTATAATGACGTTCCAACCAAGCAGTTTAATAAAAAAATGACTTAGTCAAATGACCAAATTGACATTCATCACTGATGTTTGCCTCTGATTAAAACACTAGGTCCTTGTTTAAATAAATAAATAATGTGTGTGTGTTTTCCAATAAAAACCTACCTTACTTGCAATAGCTTGACTTTTCATGAAAATGTACTTAGGAATACTTACAGAGTCTGAATGACCAAAGAATTATTAATGTGTGTGTGCAATTGAAAAGGGTAAATAATTAACACTTGGATCTAGATTAATTTATATATTTAGTTCAAAGCCCCTAGACGCAGATTTTGCATGTTAATGATTTGATATAACCTGAATGATTGTGTTTAAAGTTAAATTTATTTCATGAAGCTAAAGTCATTGTCTCATTACTGCATTGTGTGTTGTGTGTTTGTTATTTTGTTACAAGTTGGCGATTGTGTATTGAATATAGGAAGCTCAATTTGGCCACTAAGAAAGACCATTTTCCATTACT
>JAOQMS010067806.1:17500-23823 GCA_027563885.1 Erythroxylum longipes
TAGAATCTTGAACTGGGCGGCCGGCGAGAAGTGGAAACAAAAATCCAATCTCTTTACAGTAATGGAGTGTTTTCTGCACAAAAGGTTTATGAAATGTTGAGACCTCATCATCCAAAACAGATATGGATGTCATTTATCTGGAAGGGATATATTGCAGCGAAGTATTATTTCATTGCATGGCTTGGCCTATAGAATCGACTTCCCAAAAAGGATAATTTGTCCTTCCTAGATATAGATCAAACATGCAATCTATGTAATTCTCAAGAGGAGTCGGTAAACCATCTCTACTTTCAATGCTCCTTTACAAGTGAAATCTGGAAAACCATCCGGGTGTGGCTAAACATGAACCGACTCATGACTACATTGTCCAGTGCAATCAAATGGATTAAGAAAAATCACAATGGAGCAAGACTACACTGTAAGGCGGCAAAACTAGCTTTTATGTGCACTTTATACACCATCTGGAAAACCCGTAATGCCACCGCTTTAGATTCAATTTCCTTCACAATACCAGATATAGTTGCCAAAATAAAAGTGCTGGTTTACCAGATTCTGTATCAGCTGCACCCTGCGGACTTGATAAACTTTTGATTAACCCTGTTGTCAGAATTCTATGGGATTCTTATGTAGTTTAGATAAGATGATCAGATGGGATTAGAAAATGGAGCTCATTATTGAAGACCACTATCAGGCATTGTATTAATGATGGTGGCAACCGAGATTAGGGAAGGACAACAATCTATGATAATTCTGGAATTGGGCCTGGTGATAGGCTATGTTCTGTTAGTATATGCTGATTAGTATTACAACACAGGTGGGCAAATGATACTCTGGTCAACCACGGCGGGCGTCCTCAGTTAAATGTCCTCTTTCAGACGTTAACGGAGATTTTGATTTTCACCTGAGGTGGCCACTACACGCGATGATGGGATGACACTGTTCGGTGTCGGAAGGAATAGATACTGACATTTGATGTCAGAATGGCAAAAGGGATGCTGCTACTGCTTTATAGGTGGAGATTTTGCTCAATAATGCTTTTTGGATTCGTTGGCTCCACGGTGCTTATCTACGGTACACAGTAGCTGCTCCCACCGGAAATCGATGAGTTTTGATTGGCGGGTACTTTGCTAGAGGCTGGATGGGACTTCTCCATGTTTCAGCTGATGGAGGGGTTGGGGTTCGACGTTTGCACAGTTGCGGGAAGAGGGGACTTCGTTTTGTCCAGGCGGGGCCGATGACCATCATATTTTTCCTAGCCTGTTTGTTCATCTTGTAGGTACATGACGGGAATCCTTAGTTAAATCTCTTCCTAATTCAGACATTGCCGGAGCGTCTGCTTTTCAGGACCATTTCACGACGATGATAGGCTGACACTGTTCATCGCTGAAAAGATTGAGCAATTTCACTATCACTGTTGGCTGCTGCACGGCTTAAGGGGACGACCCTCTACGCCCCTTGCATGGTACTATTCATCTGTATGGTACTGTTCACGTGATGATATCCACTGCTGACCATACTGCTTGTATATGGAGAAGACGGTACTGTTCCCTCTGCATGGTACTGTTCCCTCTGCATGGTAGTGTTCCCTCTTCATGGACCTGTTCACGTGCCTGCTGGAATGTACTCACCAAGGCCACTGGCTATGTAAGGAGATACTCTTAACTGGGAGCAGCTGCGTGTCTTACCACAACAGACCTACTGCCTCAACACTGTTCACCGCCGGAGACATTGTTAACCGGCGGTGACACTGTTCACCATCGGTGACACTATTCACCGGCGGTCGTAGGAGGAAATTATTGAGGCGGGACCCCTATGTGAATCTTTCCTACTGCCGGAGCATTCTTTATTGCTATGGTTTACTGCTCACAGATGTTTGTACTATTTTTGTACTATTTACTGCTACCTCTGAATACTATACTACCTGCTGTCACCTCATTTGGTAGTAGCCTATTCAGATACTGCTTTTTGCTTGGGAATTCTATAACATCATTAACGCTAATTGGGGATATTACTGAAATAGCCTCACTTTGGATGTTATGGGGTTTCGTGGTTACTTCATTTTTTGTTATTGATGATGAGGCTGAACCTGTTACAGGATTAGTACCCATCATTTTGATTGTATTACAGGTCGGGGAATGCCCCTCAGGACTGTGTACATGATCAATTTTGGTATAAGACATTTACATTTTACCAAAAAAAAAGAGCTATTAGTAAGAAAGAGCTATCAGTAGTGTACATTTTGAGTGTTCTCTCAAGGCAAGGCAATTTTCTCACGATTTTCTCCTTCAGATCTGTTCTTTCTTTCTCGTTGGTGACTTCGTTAGTTGCTTCGTTACATTATTGGCATATTTTATTGGAGTTTTTCACTAGATCTCCTACTACTGGGTGGGCAGTGCGTTGTATACGCACTGTTCCCCCAGTGTATTGCGATTGAAGATACCCGATTTCTTTTGCCCTTATCATGATTTCTGTAGGTGTTATCAGTCCAACACCACGTGGATCTAGTCTTTCCTAGCTGGCAACTCATACAGGAGCTTGTTTTTAGACAACACCGTTTATGTGTTCGAGGTTTTGGTAGATCTGGTGACGAACATCTGGGTTGTCCACTGTTCCTAGTTCGACTGAGCTTCTTTTTGTGGTCCCTCTGACCGAACCAAACTCTGTAGGTTTGGGCAACTAGGGTTTCGATTTCTTTGTGGGTCAGTTCGTTCTTCACAAGGCAGGAGCAGATCTGGCGAAAATAATCCCTAGCTGACATCTAGTGGGACATATTTTGTAGTTTCTAGTTGCCTTTTGGCTGTGATTTCTTTTCTGTGCAAGTACACTATGCCCTTCGACGCCAGCGTCGCGCGAGTAGGGAGGCTGGAATTCTATTACTTATGTATTGGCTTCCATGTAATAGAGGTTTGAGAAGGGTTGTCGAAGATTTTTGGAAGTGATTGTGGTTGCTAGTTGTCGTGTAGACTGTGTATTTCTACAAGTGAACTGAGCCCCCGATGTATGTTTTACATTCTGCTAGTCTAGAAATTGTAGTATCTGGGTAATCTACTCATGCGCTTTGGCCCTACGGCATGGGCAAAAGGTGAAAAACTCCCCACAAGGGACGAGATATCACCAAGGAGCTTGTACTGGGTCTCCAGAGAGAAGAAACTCCTGAATACTCGTCTGAAGAAGACAACTCTCGCCGTGATAAGAAGAGCACTAATTCCCACCTGGGGAAGTCTGATCAGAAACGTTCGCATGGGAGTGAGAAAACTGAGTCTCATGGGAGTAGAACTGAACAATCCAATCCGGACGGGGACAAATCTAAGACTAAAGAAGAGAGTGAGTTAGAGACGGGAGGCAATACTTCGTCCAGTGAAGAAATTTCTAATGAGAGTGCCCAAAAATCAAAGGATACATGTTTAGCTCCAGCAAGCCAACATTCTTCTGGGACTAAGAAAACTAAGCTTAGTGGAGCTGCTATTCCATATACCCCATGGAAACCCACCTTCGATAGTCTATTTAGCAACAATCGAGACCTGAAAAAAGGGATGCAGTTGGGATTGATTAAAGTTGAGGAGGAAGTTACCATGGAGGAGGAAGATACAGCCAGTGTAGAAGACAAATGGGGATTCTGTTTGGTTGGGTGTTTTACAGGTAGATTCCCTGGGATGAAAGCTTTAGAAGGATTGGTAGCTAAATGGGGAGTGAGGTGTAAGATTCTACATCACAATAGAGGATAGGTTATCTTTCAATTTGAAACTAAAGATGACTGCACTGGTGTCCTAATAAGAGGGCCATACATGCTGTTTGGTAAAACTTTACTGCTCAAAAAACTCCCTAGCGAATTTGCTTTAAGTTATGAAGAATTCATGGAGGTCCCTATTTGGGTACAATTCCCAAATGTTCCCTTAGAACTATGGACTGAAAGAGGCTTATCTAAATTAGCCTTTAGGGTCGGTAACCCGATTTGTACTGATGGCATCACTAAAGCTGGCACTCGGCTCAGGTTTGCGAGAATGTTAGTGGAGATTAATGTTTCCAAGCCCCCTACAACAAACTTTTTGGTTAAGATGCCTGGAGGATCACACTACACCTAACTAGTTATCTTTGAAACCTATCCCAGCTACTATTTTGCTTGTAGGAAGTTTGGACGTAATCCTTTTGAGTGTAATGTAGTAGGTCAGAATAAGAAACTGAACAAGAAGGAAAATGGAAATGTGACTGATGTAGGCAAATCTAAGGATAGTGAAGAGGTACCCATGCAAGATACAATTCAGGATACCACAGAGTTAGGGGTAACTTCGGTGGGAGCACCAATGGGTACTCATGAGCAGGTTCAGAAGAAGCAAATTGAAGGAGCTAGGAAGGACGGTAAAAATTTGGTTCAAGAAGAGAATGGTGGAGATGTGGTGATACACTCTCAGGGGCCTCTAGCTACAGATGAACCTTCCAATGCAAGGGAACAAGTGCAGTAAAACCTCTAGTAGTAATATAGCGAAGCAACCAAGGCTCCTGTAAGAGGCAGGACAATGGGGATTAATCAGGATACAAGTGTCACATCAGGGGGTGCAGAGCATAGTAATCAGAGCCTTCAAGTTACAGATGGGATAGCTATCTTTCAGAAGGGAGACAAGGGTAACCGAAATAGTATGGATCAGAATTTGGCCTTCGCAGAGGAAGAAGTAAACGAAGAATTTATTGCCATGGAAGAACTAACAAATACATCTACTGGCCAACATATAATCACAAATCGCAGGGAGGGTAAGCAGGCTAGGGACATTGAATGGCAACAAGTTCAGCATTCTAAGCTCTCCAATAAAGGCAAGGCAGTAGTCATCTCTTTTAGAAGTACCAAAGAAGGGACTCACTCGAGGTGGAACAATACAGGGAGATACACCAATATTGATATGATAAATAGAGGTGATGGAGGGCTTTTGTCCAATAAAGGAGGTGACAGGAGAGCAAGCAGTTCCTATAGTAAACAAGCTGTGGAGACAATACAACCTAAAGGAGGCGGGTAGTACTCCTCTAGAATCAAATGAAGATGCTCAGTTGGAACATTCGAGGTCTCAATAAGACCTCGAAACAAAACCATGTAGTCCAACTCATTAGACAACATGGTTGTAAACTAGCATGTCTTTTGGAAACAAAGCTTTCACTAGCTAACCTCACTATGATGATGAAGAACCGATTTACAGGATGGGATTACACTCATAATTTTGATAATATTGAAGGGGGACGAATGTGTCTAATCTGGGATCCAAATTTCTTTCACTATCAAATTATTGATAAAGGAGAACAATTGATTCACTGCCGCATCTATTGCTGCACCACCCAACGCACCTTCCTGCTCTCATGTTTTTATGGTCTTTACAGTGTCACTAGGAGGTGTGAATTATGGCATTATTTAAACAGTCTTAAACTACCGAAGAAGATACCTTGGCTTATCATGGGAGATTTTAACTGCATTTGTTTGTCTAATGAAAGGATAGGATGTCAACCTCCTTCTGTATACCTCCTCAAAGACCTCCTGGATTTTCTCATAACCCATGGGTTGGAAGATGTACCAACAAGAGGGGAATTCTATACATGGCATAAAAAATCACTTTGGGCAAAATTAGACCGAGTGTTACTCAATTCGACTTAGAGTATTCTCGGTTATGAATGCTCAGTACATTTTTTTCCTATAATGATAGACTCGAATCACTGCCCTATTATAGTGAACTTGATGCACCAAGAAGCCAGTGGAAAAAAACCCTTCAAAATTTTTAATATGTGGCTCCGGCACGCACAATTTCAAGATATTCTTTCTCGGAGTTGGGCGCAAGATGTCTATGGTACTGCCCAATTTGTTATCTGTTAGAAATTAAAGCTACTGAAGTTCCCTTTAAAATAGTTGAATGTTGAAACGTATGGACATATCTCTAATAAAGACAAGAAGGCATCTGATGAATTTCAAGTGGCTTATCAAACCTCCCTGCAAAATCCAAACAATATAGAACCGTAACATGCAGTGGCAACTAAAAGGCAGCAGGCAGAATTTTTGATGGATGCAGAACGAAGATTTTTCCAACAAAAGCTAAGTGTCGCCACTTAGTAAACGCAGATAAAAGTACCAAGTACTTTCACTCAGTAGTAAGAAAGAGAAGCAAACAAAATGAAATCTATTATATCATTAAAAATGATGGCAGCAGGACAGAATCTTTACATATGTCAGCCCCATGAACAATTTTTCTATCAACTTAAGCATAAGAGCTTATAGAAAGAATGCATGAGAAGAATTTGAGGGCATTTTCGGTATATGGCTTAAATGACAAGGGTAAAGTGGACTTTTGGGT
>JAOQMS010067950.1:0-23798 GCA_027563885.1 Erythroxylum longipes
TAACTTATGTCTACCGTTCATTTATCTTAAGTCATATAAGTGTCTCACAAATAATTGTTCTAGCCGTATAGGTAACGAGATGTTACAATACTTTATTATAATTTATGTGTTAAACATTTTATAGAATTAAAGTAATCTTGATTTTTGAGAAATCAAAATATGAAAAAAAAAAGCGTAATTATTTTAATGCGGTTGAGATTTCCTAACACTTTGGTTGGCTTATAACAAAAAATTAGTACACTAGGCAATAACAAAGGGAATCATAACTTCCCTACTACATTGTTTACTTAATAACTAAGAGCCTGAGACACTCTATGGTATCTTCTTTTAATTCTCATAATCATGTTTCTTATTGAAAGAGAAGCTGGAAGCTGTGAAACATTGCTTCTACTCCTAAGGAATTGTCTGGTGCCATCTCTTGGCTGCCTTAATTGAGAAATCTAGCTAAAGGTGATCGGCTTATCCTTCAGATTCTAGGTTTGTTCTTTATGAAGTGAAAGGAACCAGAGAACATATCAACAAAAGTCCTTTCACCATATGGATTTGCTACTTCAAATTAAAAACCAAATCGGGGGCAACTGCTGGTCCATAGTATTAATAACGAATGTTTGACGTCTGTTGCTGTTGAGTGTGGAATTTCAGCCCCTCCCTCAACACGAGATTAGCTGTTTTAACTTGTTTATGTACGCAAGAGATGAGGTTACAGTCGTTATAAAACTTATTAGCCTGATATGGATCCGATCTATATCCATAGTTTTGTTCCTTATCCACCTTTCCTTAGTTGACTATGTTTGGATATATTATTTGGTTTGTGGTCTGTCTATGCTTGTACTTCATTCTTATTCATTTAATTTCAATTTATCTTTAATCATTCAAAAGATAAAAACTTTCAATATTTGGCTATTATCTTTCTTAAGCAACATCTCCATAATTATCTAAAACATAGCATAAAAACAATTAAATTAAAATAATTTGATGGAAAATATAGCAAAATTATAATTAAATCCGTATATATTACATGCATATCAGTATGGCACTAGGTAACTTGGCGTTACAATAATTCGGTAACCTTATCCACAAACCCACTGTAAATAGCTTTCTCCACTTTAAGGGAGTGGAAAACCCATGGAGCGATCGAGGTCATCAGTGGTTGCACTGTTAACTTTAGAGCTTATAATGACTTGCTTTTGCTTAGCAATGTTCTGGGTGGAGCCAAATCTTGGACTTCTCACAATTAACCTTAAGTTTTGACATCCCAGAGGACTCGTTAAGGCAATTGAGAGTACTTTCATCTTAGACAAACAAAATCAAATTGTTTGCAAAGGATAGGTGGAAAATTGCCACAGCATTTCTAGAGACCTAGAAAGGCTTCCACTTCTTGCGGGCCAATTAGATTAGTCATCTTTGGCAAATAGCAGATTACATTAGCTGTTAGTTGATTTTATCAGCGGTTAGTTGATAGCTAATTATATCAGCTGATTTAACTAGCGGATAACATCAACTGTTTATTAAAGATATTTGTAAAACTAGTTATTTATTATTAGCCATTAATGTATAAAATAACTTATGAGGGTATGATAAAAAAATTTTATAAAGACATGAATATTATATTTCTTAGTATTTCGTTGACTATTCTTATAAGAATTCAGATTTATATTTGGATATTTAATTTTACAAAATTTAACTTTATAATAATAATAATAATAATCCAACATTAAATTCTCTATTAATAAGAATGATGCAGCGAGCTACATTATATTAGTATTTTTATATAATATATATGAAATTTATTATTTAATAAATTAAAAACATCTATAATTATAGCATGATACAGATACAATATATAGAAGTTAATTATATACTAAAAATATTAATTTGATGTGACTCTTTATATTTAAAAACTTAATATTATGATATTTTTAAATATAAACTTATATTATAAAATTAAATAAAGATTAAAAAGTTTAATTAACCTTCTTTATTATATTCTTCCAAACTTCACGACATAATTATACGATAAAAAATGTTAACTTTAAAAACACACAGAGTAAAAGTAGAGAGTAAAGTGGAGAGCAATACTGTCATTAGATAAACAGCTAACTCTAAAAGCTCTTCTAATCAACTTATTAGAGTTAAATAAGTTAACTAATAAGTTATTCATCAAACACATCAATAATTTTTTTAAAATATTAAAAAAAATTAAGTTTTAGTTAATAAGTTAAAAATCAGCTAATAAACAGGTTGCAAACACCTCCATTAAGTAGTTGGCCTTTTCCGTACACCGACGATTCTGAGCGTGACAATGCAAAAGACATAGGCCGCAGGTCAATACCAGTTAGAGGAAATTTTAATTTAGGTTTCTCATGCTTGTTTCATTTCCTTGGTTACCTTGAATTTTAAGCGCCGATTCTCCTCTGACGATTTTTCTTCTTTTCAGTAATCTAGATAGACCCCAAAATTATCATTGAAATTATATAAGACGAACTCTAAACAATTTCTTCCATCTCCAGATTGTTAGTGGGCTTCACTAGTCAAATACTATCTTGAAGGTATTTTGGAGAGAGGGTCACAACTTATGGCTAACTTGGAATTTATGAGATTAGCGGAACATCAATAAGATGGACATCTTCCATATGAAAGTCTAAACGGAGACTCCTTTTGTGAGGGTTAGAGATATCAGGACTGGGGGGAGCAAGTGGGTGGGAGTCGGCCATGCCTACCTACTGTCGAAAATGAGAGGAAGGAACAAATGCAAACAGAGAGTCCACTTAGAAATTTAGTCTCACGATTATGTTAAAAATGGACTTGCGTATAATTTTGTATCCAAAATTATGGTTTTAAAATAATGATCAACTATCCATTAACAAATCAAGGACTCTTGAGTTGAGATGAGTGATAAAGGATGACTGGAGAGATAAGGAAGGTACTCAAGAGAAAAATTCTCAAAAGGAGGTGGCTGTTAGTTGTAGTAATACAAAGTGAACCCAATCTCGAATAAATGGTAAGAAATTATATCGAGAAGTACTGTTGTTCCTGGTCTTCAAACATACTCCACAATAACAGCCGCTATCTCCTCGTATTAGTTATGTAGGCTAGGGTTAGTCTTTCAGTGGCAATCTCTTGTATAAAAAGAATGGTTCTGTTTTGATTGAAAACATAGCGTGGCTTATCAATAAAATATAGGAGCAGTATCTTCTCTTCATCCTTTCTCAACTTTTCTTCTTGGTATCAGAGCTAGTTTCGTGAGACACACATACTCTTCTCACGGCTACCACCACGTCGACCATCAATCTCAACCAAACAAATCCCACCGTCGCAGCATTAAACATTGCAACCTTTGTCACCGTCAAACTGTCTTATGAGACATATATGGTTTGGCGAGAACAGGTCAATGGGATGGCTCTCTATAAAAAATTATGGGGCATCTCACAGGAAAATCACAACCCCCAACACAATTCAAATCAATCAATGTGAAAGGCAAGAGTACAGAGGAGAAGAAGGATGGGGGCTCTAGCAACACCCAAGCCACCGAACCTCAGGAAACCGAAGAATATGTAGCATGGAAGCGAACATATTTAATGCTTCGTGGACTTCTCATAGCAATACTAAGCTTCGTGGACTTCTCATGGCAACACTATCGTGGACTTCTCATGGCAACACTATCTCCTGAAGTCCTAGGGCTAGCCGTTGGCCAAGACACCTCTCGAGAGTTATGGGATACGCTGGAGCAAGAGTTTGCAAGTGCCTCTCAGGAATGTGAATTCACGTTACAGCAGCAACTCACCTATCTAAGGAAAGAGGGCAGCATACCGATGTCGGAGCATCTTAGAGAATTCAAGAAAATTTGTGACAGTCTTGCTACCATCGGCAAGCCAATACCAGACAAGAACAAGGTTTATTCTCTTCTTATGAGTTTAGGCCCTGATTATAAAGACTTTGCCACTACAATGCTTAGACCATCGTTACCATCATATTCTGAATGCATATCTCATATTAATGCCTATGAAGCATGAAACAACTATCTTAATACTGCTGCTAGCTCTAATTATGCCTTTGTGCCCAAAGAAGTTCTCGACAGGAGCCTAGCAGCCGCAACACTGGTCGATTCTCGTCAGAAGGGAAAGGTGTACATGTTAAAGACAAGAATTTGGGTAAAACTCTGTATATTATCATCTGTACTAAGAAGTTTATACACAAGCTTTACTATGGAAACGGTAAATGTAACAAACTACTGACAGAGAAGTAAAATGCTGAAAGAACGTAACAATCTACTGATAGACACAAAATGGAAAAAAGCAAGACCAGAGCAGCGTGGGAAATACACAGGCTGGAAATAAATGAGTGTATTGTGGTGATTAATAGTTGCTTTGAGAATGTTCCGGGGTCTTCTATGGAGTGTCCCTGTGTTGGGCCTTGGAGGCTGTATTGATGTGTGATATCTTGGGCTCTACAGCCCCTCCTTAAGTTGAAAGGTGAGTAATCCTAACTTGTCAAGGATAGTAGAAAATGTGTGCTTTGGGAGAGCTTTGGTGAAAACATCGGCTAATTGGTATCGGGAAGAGAGGTGTGTGGTTTGAAGGAAGCCATCCTGGACAGCATTACGAACTAAATGGCAGTTAATGTTGAGATGCTTGGTGCGTTCGTCGAAGACAGGATTGGTGGAGATGTGCACAGCTGCCATATTATCACACCGAAGAGGGATAGGAAATGGGATAATGATCAATAGGTCTCGTAGGATGAAGCTAAGCCATTTGACTTCACATAATGTACTGGCCATGCTACTATATTAAGCTTCTGCTGAGGATCGACTCATTGTTTGCTGTTTTTTTGTTTTCCATGACATCAAAGATGAACCAAAGAAGATGCAAAAACCAGTGAGAGAATTGCTGGTGAATTTACAGCCTGCCCAGTCAACATCGGAGAAAGCATGGAGTGAAGGAGTATCCAAAACCGAATAGACCAGGACCTTTGGAATGGTTCCCGATAAGTATCATAAAACACGTAATAGAGCTTGCCAGTGAGAGAAACGAGGGGTAGCAGTGAATTGACTAAGTTGTTGAGTGGCGAAAGAAATATCAGGATGAGTGAAATTCAGATATAGACGTTGACCGACAATCCGTCTATATTTCGCGGAATCAGTCAATAAGGAGCTATCATCAATGTCAAGTTGGCTCCTTGAATCATGGGAAGATCGACATGTTTCAAGTCTGTCAAGGCTGTATCAGCCAGAATATCACTTATATATTTTTGTTGGGATAATAACATAGCAGTCTATGAATTTCAACTCCAATAAAGTACTTGGCAGGACCCAGATCTCTGATCGTAAACGCACTATGTAAGAATCTTTTAACATCACAGATCAAGTCTTTGGAGGGACTAGCAATCAACACATCATCGACATAGATAACCAAAGCAATAAAGGTATCGGAGGTACCTTTCGTAAAAAGGAAATGATTTGAATCTTTATGAAGGAAACCGAATTGGAGTAGGGTGGAAGTGAGCTCCTTGTTCCACTGTCGCCCTGCCTGTTTGAGCCCATAAAGCCATTTTTGTAAGCGGAGAACCTTCCCTGGTTAAGTTTGATGATACCCTTGAGGTGGAATGATGTATATTTCTTCGTCGAGGTGCCCATGTAAGTATCCGTTGGTGATGTCGCAATGATGAATCGGCCAGGTGTTGGCTGCTACCATGGCAAGTAAGGTACGAACTGTTGTAATTTTGGCAACCGACGAGAAGACGTCGAAGTAATCAACCCCGAGAGTTTGTTTGAAGACTTTCACCACTAGTCGGGCTTTGCAGCGATCAACAGAACCATCCGGCTTACATTTGATTTTGTAGACCCAGTTCGTTGTTAAGGGCGTCTTCCCTGCTGGCAGAAGAGCGGGGACCTAAGTCCCATTATTTTCCAGAGCTGCGATCCCACCTGCATAGGCTCAATCTATAATGGGTCATGTTGAGCAGTTTCATATGAAAACGGTTCATGGTCAGTGGAGAGATTGGCTAAAAAGGAGGTGTGGTTGTGGGAAAAATGGAGGGTAGTCATATCTACGAATGGGTACATAGGGTCTGCAGTAAAGGGAGTCTGTGATAGGTGGGCGACATAGTCGTTGAGGTACGAGGGTGGGTTTTTTGGTCAGGTGCTATATCTAGTAGGAATAAGGGGTGGGTGGTGGTGGGTGATCGGTGATGGTGAAGGAAAAATAGCGTCACCACCAGGTGACGAGTTAGGGGAGGAATGTTTTGGATTGGGGGGTCCGAATCAGGCGTAGGGTCAGGTAGGGTTAAATATGGTGTAGTTGGGCTTTGTATTGTGTTTGGGTTAAAAGGGGTGTTTGGGTTCAAAGTTGGACTTTGAAGTCCAAAAATGGGACTGTCTGTGTTGGGTATTTCTGGGTTTGGGTAGGGGAATAATTGTTCATGAAAAAGGACATCTCGACTAAATAGTGTTTGTTGCGTATCAATCACGAATAGTTCATAATCTTTTATGTTGGTCGCGTATCCAAGTAATAAACACTTTATAGCCCTAGGTTCTAATTTGTCTTTGTGGGGTTTGGTGTTTGTGGCATAACGTAGACATCTAAAGGTTTTGAAATGATCGTAGTTGGGTGGTTTGAGGTACAATTTTTCATATGGTGTTTTCCAAGATAAAATTTTGGTGGGTAGGCAATTTATAATGTAGGTTGCAGTTAAGATAGCATCCCCCCAAAACTTTTGTGGTAAGTTAGCTTTAAACATAAGGGCTCAAGTGATTTGGAG
Organism: Erythroxylum longipes; assembly: GCA_027563885.1. NCBI lineage: Eukaryota > Viridiplantae > Streptophyta > Magnoliopsida > Malpighiales > Erythroxylaceae > Erythroxylum > Erythroxylum longipes. The sequence continues at coordinate 6,757 of JAOQMS010067950.1, forward strand.
TAGGAGTTTATGCTTACGTTCCACGACCCCATTTTGTTGGGTTGTATAAACACATGTCTTTTGGTGGATAATCCCTTTTGACTTAAATAATTGATGGTTGGAAGTATTAACAAATTCAGCTCTATTGTTCGTCTGTATTTTTGTGATTTTTTGGCTAAATTGAGTTTCAATCATTGAAATAAAAAGGCTGATAGTATGGTGGACTTGGGCTTTACTACTTAAAATGAAGGTCTAAGTAGCTCTACTGAATTCATCTACAACAGTCAAAAAATATGTGGATACATCAAGGGCTTTTGTCCCATATAGGCCCCAAAGGTCCATGTGAATTAATTCAAATGGTCTGGTTGCTATTATAACATGTTTGTCAAATGGTTTTCGTGTTTGTTTTGCTAAGGGAAATGTTTCGCAAAAGAAATCATTTGACAACTTAAGGTGACAAAATCGCAAATGTTCTAAGACTTTAGTGGATACATGACCGAGTCGAAAATGTTATAAACTAAAAGTATCAATAGCATTACAAACAAAATGTTCGTTGAGATAGAATTGTAAAGATGGACCTTTCTCCGAGTTTAGTGGCAGAAAATGATGAGGTTCGAGCCTGTAGATTCCCCCAATTTCTTCGCAACTTGCTACAATGGAGTTAGTCTTCGGGTCCTGCAACACAACTTTGTTTGATATAAATATGACAGCTAAGTTATTTTTCTTTGCAAGTTTACAAACTGACAGGAGGTTCTGGTTGAAAGTGGGAATGTACAGAACATCTTCTAGTTGGATTAAGCCAGTTAATGCTACGTTTCCTTTTTAGGTAACAGATCTAAATGAACCATCGGGTAACATCACAGGGTAAACGTTAGGCATAAGATCAGTGTTTTTGAGTAGGTTTTGATTGTGAATCATGTGGGTTGATGCATCGGAATCCACTATCTATGAAACGCATTCATATTTAGAGCTAATATTATCATTATGGTTAGAATGCATACCTGCGTAGCTATTAAAAGCTACGTGATTGGCTACGTTAATACCTTTTCCCTTAACTAGACGCATCAGCTCCCGAACTTGCTTGCTTAGAACACTAAGATCTGACTCTTGCCCGATACTTTTACCGTTTGAGCTCCCCTGCCCAGTCTCGATTGGGTTCTCAGCCATTGCTCCAGCGTAGCCATTTCTTTCTCTAGCTCGTTTTTGCTTCAATTCCTTGAACCATTCAGGTTCTCTATGGATTTTGAAGCATGTGTCCACGGTATGTCCCTTCTCATGGCAATGAGTGCAGTACTTGTCTTCTTTCCTCACATAACTTCTCTTTCTGTTCACCGAAAATCCTTCTCTAGTTTCAGTTTTTCTATTTCCGAGAGGCTTCATCGCAAGAGCCACATTCATTTGTCCTATCTCATTTATAGACAAACCAGCAACATTTCTCTGTCTCTTAACAGTAAGAATCATCGAGTATGCTTTATTTACAACTGGCAGAGGATCATTCAACATCACTTGACTCACTACACTCCCATATTCTTCTCTAAGTCCCATTAAAAATTGGACTAACTTACTGTTATCTTCCATAGCACTATTAAGTTTACCAACCTCACACGGATAACTCCTAAATGGCATAACACATCTTAAGTCATCCCAAAGTTGTTTTAGTTTTGTGAAATAACTTGTGACAGATTCATTCTCCTATCTTAAGTTACTGATTTCTTGCATTAGTTGGTAGATTTGAGGACCATTGCTTTCACCATATCTAGATCTTAACTCTTCCCATAGATCCCTAGCAGTGGTAACTACGAGAAATGATTTTTCTAAATCTTTAACCATAGAGTTTAAGAGCCATGAGATTACCATGTTATCAGCTGTTCTCCACTTCTTTAGTAATGTTGGGTTATTCTCTGTCTCCTTACAACAGCCATTGATGAAGCCGATCTTGTCTTTGGCTTTTAGAGCAATAATCATCGCTCTACTCCATAAGAGGTAGTTTGTCTCATCCAGCAGCATTGTCACTAGGATAGCGCCTGGATTTTCTGAAGCAGAGATCTCATGCGAGTCACCCTCGTCATTGTTTACGTCTGGTTGTGTTTGGGTGGTGCTAGAAGTTCCCTCACGTTCGTTGCTCATTGTATATCAAGAACTTGGCTCTCTGATACCATATAGATGTTAAAGACAAGAATTTGGATAAAACTCTCGTATTTTATCATCTGTACTATGAAGTTTATATACAAGCTTTACAGTAGAAACGACAAATGTAACAAACTATTGACAGAGAAACAAAATGAGGAAAGGACTTAACAAACTACTGACAGACACAAAATGGAAAAAAGCAAGACCAAAGCAGTGTGGGAAATATACATGCTGGAAATAAAATTAGTGTATTGTGGTGATTAATAGTTGCTTTGGGAATATTTTGGGGTCTTCAGTGTCTCTGTGTTGGGCCTTGGAGGCTGTATTGACGTGTGATATCTTGGGCTCTACAAAGGGTTTTACTCCAGCCACCTCAAGCAACAACACCACTAACATTTTTTCTAAGAATGATCTTTCAGGAATATTCCAACTTCAGCAATATGCCGGTAATGCAAGGTCAAACACTCCTTGTTCACAACGAGAGCCACGTCCTCCACCACCGGGTAAAAGGCAGATGATTCCATCTGAACGCGAACTCTACAATAACTAAACATGTCAGTTGTGCAACAGGAAGGGCCATATAGCAAAAAAAATTGCTGTAGTTTGCCAGACTCCTCAAGCAACGAGAATGAACTGCCACCACGGGCTCCTGCTGCACTCACTTTCAACACCTCAGTTCCGGACATCAATTGGATAGCAGACACTGGAGCATCGAGTCACATGATCAACAATTCAGGTATTTTCAATCATCTCAAACGTTACATTGGTCATGATTTTGTTCTAGTTGGTGATGGTTCTAGACTCAAAATTGAAGGCATTGGAAATCTTCCCGTAACCGATGGTAATAACACTGTACTTCTGCAATGTGTGTTACTTGTGCCAAAATTGACAAGAAATCTTCTCTCTGTTAGTCATCTTACTACACAAAATGATGTTGATTGTGAATTTACTAACGACCTGTTTTGTGTAAAGGAACGTCAAACCCGGAAGACACTGTTGGTGGGAAAATGTAAAGGTGATCTTTACGTCTTGCCAAAGCCAGAACTTGCATTAATCTCTACAAAATTGGTGCACACTTCTGAAATTTGGCATCGAAAACTTTGACACCCTCAAGATGCTTCTTTATGTCGTCTAGCGTCTGACGGTTTAATTTCTTTTAATTCTAAGAATAAGGGCAGGTCACCTTGTGAGAATTGTTGTCTTGGCAAACTGTGAAAATCTTCGTTTATTTTGTCACAAACTAATGCTAGTGAACCGTTTTGAGATAGTACATTGTGATTTATGGGACCGACACTTGTTTCTTCTTTGGGAAATTTTCATTACTATGCATAATTTGTCGATGATTATTCGTGGTACATGTGGTTTGTTCCCTTAAAAATGAGGAGTTCCTTAGTTGATGCTTATCTGTCCTTTGAACAATATGTGTTGCGACAATTTAACCGCAAAATTAAAGTCTTTCATTTAGATAACGGAGGAGAATTTGTCAACAATAGACTTGCTCACCATTTTCGTCACGAAGGTATTCATCATCAGCTAGCATGTCCCCATAAACCAGAACAAATGGGACGTGTTGAGCGTCGACATGCATGACCATTCTGATTCAAAGCAGAACACCTAATTTCCTTTGGCATAAAGCCTTTGTCACTGCAAGCTATTTGATCAATCGACTACCGTCCTCATCTATTGAACTTAAGACACCTTATGTAAAATTATTTGGTAAACACGCTAACTATACTATGCTTCATGTCTTTGGTTGCAGATGTTATCCATACACTTGGGACACCAAAAACAATAAGTTTGATCCAAAGTCGATTCCCTATGTTTTCATTGGTTACAGTGATAGACACAAAGGATATAAGTGTTTTCATCCTCAAACTCAGAAAATAATTGTTTCACAACATGTGAAGTTTGATGAATCTTTCTTTCGTTATCGACATGATTGTTCGACTGACTTCAGAAAAAATGCAACAGTAGTTGAATTACAAGACACTGATTTTTTAGATGACAACATAGTTACTCATCAAGATATCAACAGTATCCCAACTACGATACTCAACGTTTCCTTAACAAGCTCAACCGCAGAACGTCAGACACACTCTGACTTGCCCACTACGGACAGGAGCACGAATCTTTTACATCAGTAACTACGTCTTCCTCATCTTCGTCCAACTTAGCATCCGGCAACTTGCCCTCTTATTCGCTCTCTTACATCGACTCGCAACCTGAAGCTTCTACCTCCTCTCCATCTTCTTCTCTCTCTTCTAAATCTCAACTTGTTACTATTACTGATTTATCGCATCTTAATGATGCAACTATAGGAATAAACGAGATTGCAACAGCCGCTGAATTCCACTTTCAGCATCCTATAGTGACGAGAGGTCTCGCGTTGGCATTCACAAGCCAAATCTGCGATACGTTCTTCATGTTAATTACACCGGCGTGCATGATGTCCCTCGGTCCACTAAATTCGCCTTAGCTCATGATGGCTGGCGGACAGCAATGAAGGAAGAAATTCTTGCCCTCCATCAGAATGAGACTTAGACACTCGTTCCTCTCCCTCCTGATATGCACGTCATTGGCTCTAAGTGGGTCTATCAAGCCAAACTCAAGACCGATAGATCTCTTGATCGACTTAAAATGCGACTCGTTGCTAAAGGATTTCATCAAATTGATGGGATTGATTTTCATGAAACTTAGTCTCCAGTTATAAAGCCAGCCACCATTCGCTTAGTCCTCTATGTCGCTCTTATTCACCAATGGCCTATCCGAAAGCTTGACATCACAAATGCCTTCCTCCATGGTTATATTACTGAAAAAATATCTATGGAACAACCATCAGGATTCTCTTATCCTCAACACCCCACACATGTTTGTAAGCTTAAGCATGCTTTATATGGTCTCAGACAAGCCCCTCGGGCGTGTTTTGATCAATTCAGCACATTTCTACTCAAATTGGGCTTTCGTTGCACTTTTGCTTATTCTTCCTTATTTATTCTTTACTCTACTCACGACATCGTTCTTCTTGTTCTTTATGTAGATGATATGCTGGTTATTAGGTCTAATCCGACCTTAACTGATGTATTTGTGTCTCTTCTTCCTCCAGAATTCTTGATGAAAGATATTGGTCCAATTCATCACTTTTTTGGTGTGGAAATTCAACATACTGACCGAGGAATATTACTTCTCCAATCACATTTTGCTTATTCGATTCTTGACAAGACTCACATGTTGGACTGTAAACCGGCACGCACACCTCTACCTTCCAAGATTCGACTACTTGCAAACTATCAGGTTCTTGATGATCCTACCCTCTTTCGCGATATATTGGGCAATATTCACAAGTACCCACTAAGTATGGTTTCTCTCTTGTTAAGCAAATCCTTCGTTATATCAAAGGCACTTTGTCCTTTGGTATGAAGCATACCTCCGAAACTTCACTTGATCTTTGTGCTTTTTCTAATGTAGATTGGGCGGGTTGTCCCACCACTCGACAGTCCACCACAAGATTCTGAGTCTTCCTTGGTTGTAATCTCATCTCTTGGTGTGCTAAGAAACAGCACACCATCTCTCGTTTTAGCACTAAAGCCGAATACCGTGCAATAGCTCATACCACTGCTGAGCTCACTTGGCTCACTTTCCTTCTCTAAGATTATGCTGTCTCTTTTCGCAATCCGTCCATTATTCTCTATGATAACCTTAGTGCGTTCTATATGACCGTCAATCTAGTGTTTCATTTTCGTACAAAATATATTGAGATCGATTATCATTTTGTTCGGGAAAGGGTTGCTGATAAAAGACCCAAAAACATAATGGGTTTAGGCACAAGCAATGGGTTGGACATTATAATTCTACTGCAGGCCAACAAGGCCAGTCTTATTGTTTTATTTTCTGATTATTATGTTTTGTCCTTTTCTGTTTTGTCATTTTTCTTCACTCCCTCACCTTTTCAATATAGTACAGTTAGCAAATTCACATGTCAGGTAGTTAGAATTTTTTCCTTAATTCCAGGAGACTCAACCAATAGCAATAGAGATAGAGTAGTATAAATGTAGTTTTGTCAACACATTACAAGATGGATAAAAAGTTTTATTCCTTCAAATTCTACTATCACTCTCGTATCTTTCTTCTACCTTTTTCTTACATGGTATCAGAGCCACCCCTCTGATTCTTCCTTTTTAACCCACCAATGTCTAACACTGTTGACAACAGTGGTTCTAGTGCTACAAACTTGCCTACAACAAATGATTATGAGCCCTACTCAATTACCAATACTGAAAATTACTTGTTACTACACCCTTCAATGGCAACAACTACATTACCTGGAACAAATCCATAACCATAGCCATATATGCCAAGAACAAGTTGTCTTTCATCGATGGAACCTGCACCATGCCCACAGAAGATGCAACATTATTAGCAAAATGGAAGAGAGCAGATATCATGGAAAAATCATGGATCCTCAACTATGTTTAAAGAACTAGGTGATGCCTTTTTATCTTTCACTATTGCTAGAGAACTTTGGGTAGAATTACAAGAGAGGTTTGGTGAGGCTAATGAGCCATTGCTATACCAAATAGAGAGGGAAATAAGCTCTCTTAAACAAAGCACTTTAACAGTGTCTACCTACTACACTAAGTAAAAAAAATTGTGGGATGACTTATCCATTCTAAGTCCTATACCTATGTGTACCTGTGATGCCTCAAGGGCCATCACTGCCAAAGAAAATGCTCACAGGCTCGTTCAATTTCTAATGGGTCTTAATGATGATTTCAAACATGTGGTTAATCAAATCATGCTAATAGAGCCATTACCTACTGCGAATAAAGCTTTTTCTATGTCGCAAACTGTTGAAAGACAAAGAGTGGTAAATGCTACTACAGACAACAGTTCTAACATGGCAATGCTAGCTAAGCAGTCCAATAGCTTGAAGAAGAGCGACAGGAACAACCACAATTCCAGCAAGGGGCCCTACCTCAAGAAGGAAGATAAGTATTGTGAGAAATGCAAAAAGAATGGGCATACCTTAGAGACTTGCTTCAAGATTCATGGAATCCCTGACTAGTACAAGGAACTTACTGCACAGAGGGAAAAAGGGAAAGCCAACATAGCTCAAATAGCTGATAGCCCTGCAAAAACAACACAGGAGCATAATGAAGAGAAGCCATGGAATGCACAAATATCCTTTAGTCTTGCCAATTTCATTCAACAAGAGATAAGTAAAGCAATCAAAGGCAAAGTTGTGGGAGAGGTAAAATTCTCAGGGTATCAAAACTATGCAGGTAATGTCATACACTGAAATTACAATGATTCTTGGCTTGTTGATTCTGGTGCCTTTACACATAGACAACAGACCTCAATTAATGCACTAGCTATACGATTAATAATGCATATGATCCTATAACTCTACCTGATGGGACTAAGTAAGAGGTTGCTCATATTGGACAGTCACATTTAGGGGATAAAATTTCCCTCAATGAAGTTCTACATATTCCTAATTTCTTCAAGAACCTATTGTCTGTTAATAAGCTTACTACTCAAAATGAAGTTGCTGCAGTTTTCATCTTTAACAAGTTGTTTTTGTAGGACCTTTAGACTGATAATGTTATAGCTATTGTCAAGGCAGTGAATGGACTGTATGAGCAAAGCACAGAGACTCTCTGAACCCCAAATAGCCTAAAAGGTCCTTCCTTAGAGTTCTACAAGGCTGAGAATGTTGTTTTTAATGTTTCAGTATCTTTTGATTTGTGGCATTCTAGATTAGGGCATGAATCTAAGGAAAAATTGCATCACATTAATGAGATAAATGTTTCTATCCCTACTAAGCATGAATGTTAAGTGTGTCCTCTAGCCAAACAGCACAGAAAACCTTTTCCTAAACATGAAATACATTCAGTGAGACCTTCTGAAATCATTCACTTGGATTTATAGAGGCCTTATAGTGTTTCTACTATGGGCGGTTCACATTATTTTCTTACAATTGTAGATGATTTCACTAGAGCTACTGGGACCTTTATACTAAAACACAAATACCAAACAACTCAAACCATTGTACAGTTTCTTAGAAACATTGAGAGACAGTTTGACACTAGAGTATTAAAGATACAGACTAATAATGGGAAGGAGTTCATCAATCAGGAATGTATCAAATTTTTTACAAAAATGGGAATTCATCACCAAAAGAGTACCCCTTATACCCCACAACAAAATGACGTGGTAGAAATTAAGCACAAATATTTTCTTCAAATCACTAGAGCCTTACTTTTCAAAGAAAAAGTACCTAAGGGATAATGGGGAGAGGCCTATTAACAGCCACATACCTCATCAACCGAATCCTAACAAAAAACCTGGGATGGGTGAGTCCTTTTGAGAAACTGCAAAACAGAAAACCTAATTATGAACACCTAAAAACCTTTGGTCGCCTTTGCTTTGCTTTAGACAAAACTCCAAATAGAACAAAACTGGATCCTAGGTCAAAAAGGTGTATTTTCCTTGGGTACATGCCAGATTACAAGGCCTATAGGGTTATGGATTTGGATACTAAAACAATATTCATATCAAGGGATGTTGTGTTCTATAAAAGTGTCTTTCCATTTGAACAAAAGGGTACAAGCACTAAACAAAACCCAGAACCTTTGTCACAAGTTCCCTAACCAATACAGTCATAGAATACCCTATACAAACACCTACCATGACAGTCACACAACCCACTGAGCCATGTGACAACAATCTAGAACAAAGTTCCTACACAGCAAAATATGCCTTACCAAACAACCCACCAGACCAAAATACATCACATATAGTTCCCACACAAAGAAAAAGCAACAGAATACACATGACACCTAAATACCTGTGAGATTATGTCCTTTAGAACACAACACATCAGTCTATTCACTCTCTTAATGATAACAGTGTAGCATTACAAGATTGTTGTCCTGCAAGAACAAATGAAGAAAGATTGAAGGTGTTGAACATTAAACACAACAATGATTACAGCAGTTTTATAGGTAATGTTTAAGGAATTTTGAGCCATTATCATATGAATCTGCATGTAAGGATGGAAAATGGGTGGAGTCCATGAATGAGTAACTATCTGCATTAGAGAAAAATAAAACTTGGATACTGATCGAACTACCTAAAGGAAAAAAGTGCATAGCCTCAAAGTGGGTGTATAAAGTTAAGCACAATCCAGATGGTACACTAGACAAATTGAAATCTAGACTTGTGGAAAAAGGTTTTAGCCAAAGGGAAGGAACTGATTATTCAGAAGTCTTTTCTCTAGTGGCAAAAGTTGCGACTATAAGGATGATCTTAGCCATTGCTGCCTCTAAGCAATGGCCAATCCAACAATGTGACGTCAATGATGCCTTTATCCATGGTTACCAAGAAGAGGAGCTATATATGCTACCCCCACAAGGCTACACTAAAGCTAAGGAAGGACAGGTATGTAGGCTAATCAAATCCATTTATGGCTTAAAATAGGCAGGTAGGTAGTGGAATAAAGAGCTATCTTCAAAACTATGCTCAATTAGGTTCACTAAATCAGAGGCAGATCATTACCTATACACTAAGGGGACAGGAGAGGATTTCATGGCAGTAATCATCTATGTTGATGACATTTTAATCACAGGTGCTAATGAAGAACAAATGGAGTCAATAAAGAAAGCATTAAATGTAGAATTCACAATCAAAGATTTGGGATATGCAAAATTTTTCTTGGGAATAGAAATAGCGAGAGCAAAAGATGGAATGTTACTTACATAGAGCAAATACATCAGGGATATTTTACAGTAAACCAACTTGTTGGACTGCAAACCTTGCACAACACCCATCGTTCCTAGAACAAAATTAACCATTGAAGAGGGTGAGTTACTAGATAAACCAGAACTACACAAAAGATTAGTGGGAAGATTACAATATTTAGGCTTCACTAGGTCTGATATTATGTATGTAACACAACAACTGAGCTAGTTCATGAGCAAACGTATATTACCACACGGGAAAGCAGCTAAACGAGCACTGAAATACCTTAAAGGAACTTAGAATCTAGGGATTTTTTATGCAATAGATGAAAACCCTCACCTTGTAGCCTTTTCCGACTTGGATTGGGGAAGTTGTGCCTTCTCTAGACGCTCTTTAACCTGCTTCTGCATATTCCTCGGTAAGTCTCCGATCTCCTAGAAAACCAAGAAACAAACTACAGTGAGTTGATCATCAGCTGAATTGGAGTACAGAAGTTTAGCCTTAATAACTTGCGAGTTAAAATGGATAACGCAACTGCTTCAAGCTTTTAGGGTTAAGATTTAAGAGCCTATAATCAAGCCACCATCTACATCTCGAAAAATCTCATCTTTCACGAGAGGACGAAGCATCTTGATATAGATCTTCATCTGGTTCGCGATTGTGTGAGTTTAGGGTTTCTTGAGTTAAGGCATGTGAATACCAAGGAACAGATTGCAGACTTATTCATGAAAGCACTACCTGCACGTGTATTTTTAGGTCTTCTTAACAAGTTTGGAGTTGTTGGCCGAACCTCCAATTTGAAGGGAGGGTGATAAAAGACCCAAAAACATAATAGGTTCAGGCATAAGCAATAGGTTGGACATTATAATTCTACTGCAGGCCAATAAGACTAGTCCTATTGTTTTATTGTCTAATTATTATGTTTTGTCCTTTTCTATTTTGTCCTTTTCTTCACTCCCTCACCTTTTTAGTATAGTACAGCTAGCAAATTCACATATCAGGTAGTTAGAATTTTTTTCCTTGATTCTAGGAGACTCAACCAATAGCAATAGAGATAAAGTAGTATAAATGTAGTCTTGTCAACACATTACAAGATGGATAAAAAGTTTTATTCCTTCAAATTCTACTATCACTCTCGTATCTTTCTCCTACCCTTTTCTTACAGTTGCACTTAGGTTACTCATAACTCAACATGTCTCTTATCAACATTAGCTTACTGACGTCTTCACCAAACCTCAGTCAAAGATGGCTCTCTCATCCAGATGCTCCAAACGTTGCCTCCAGCCTCAGCATAGTTTAAGGGCAGCTGATAAATCAAGCACTCTTGAGAGGAGTGATAAGGATGACTGGAGAGATAAGGAAGGTACCCAAAAAACAATTCTCCAAAAGTGGAGGTTATTACTTGTTAGTTGTAGTATTACAAGGTCAACCCAATCTCGAATAAATGATAAGAAATCGTATCGAGATGCACTATTGTTCTTGCTCTCCAAACTTACTCCATAATAGTAGCCGCTATCTCCTTATATTAGTTATGTAGGCTAGGGTTAGTCATTATTTTCACTTGCAATCTCTTGTATAAAAAGAATGGTTCTGCTTTCATTGAAAACATAGGATGGCTTATCAATAAAATACAGGAAGTAGTAGCTTCTCTTCATCCTTTCTCAACTTTTCTTCTTCCATAGATTTTGATAAAATTTCATTAGTAATCATGTAATACCTTTTCTCATTTACCTCACGTTATTGCCATAAATTCTAGTTCACTAGAGCCTTTGAATTTCTCCAAATTTTTATGAAATAAGAGTTTTTGTTTTGTTTTAAAATTGTTGGAAAATTCTAGTGATATCTTATACAAATTTATTAGCTCTAATTTTAAAATTTTAGGTAAAAGAAATGAACCTCCTTTATAAGTTACAAAATTTCAGAAAAACTCTAATTTTTAAAATTTCCAAAAAAAACTCTTAAAAAATCCTACTTTTAATCTTTAGATAAAAATAATGACAAAATACATGCAATATGAATATCAGACGTGGATTAATTAAATTCTATTTATATGACGATTCAGCTCAACTCTTAAGTTCTAACCAAACTAATTAAATCTAACTTAAACTAATAGTTTATTATAATTATCTTAAATTATTAATTTTAGTTAAATTTAATTCGTTTCGGTCAGATTTAAAAGTTGAGTTAAGTTATCATATTAGTTATGTTTGATCAGTCTATGTTTTGATGTTTATATTATGTGTGATTCATCGTTACTTTTTAAGTAAAGTCTAAAAGAAGAGCTTTTTTAAAAAATTGAAAATTAAAATAAAATTTTTTGAAAATTTTAAAAATTTAAATAATTTCCAAAATTTTTGAAAATAAGGGAATATATGGACTAGTATCTACTCTCTTCTTAGGAGCAAAAGATAGAGATTTGTTAGCAGCACTCGAAAGTACAATGACTTTCCTAGGATAGATGGGAAAGAACTCAGTCCAACCAACATTCTGGCACTAGCGGCTAAGTCTATATCTTTTGCAAAAAACTTTGTCTAATAAATATTAGTATAATTGGTTAAATGCCAAATGCATAAACAAGGAACTTGGATGTCATATTTTTGGTCTTTGGGTCATATGAAAGCACAAGACTTTATCAAAATTTTGAAACAATGTTTTGTATAACAGGCCCATAACACAATCGTTTAAACACCCGATTGTATTAGATTAAAGCCCATATTAGGTTAAAATCTAAAAAATCAAACTTCGATACTTCAAGATGAAAGGATTAAATTTGTTTGGAGAAAAGGGTCAATTTTGACCCAAAATTTTTCACCAATTGACAAGTTTAACCCAAATATTCGAACGTTAACAAAGCTAACCTTGACATTTAAAAAACATTGCATTATAACCTAACCTTAACAGAAAATTCAAATGGGGCAATTCAAAAAATTATTTTATTCAAGTAAGTGGGCCTTATTAGCCATGTCATCGCTGATAAGGCAAGTGGGACCCACTTCTTAATTAAATTAAAATTTATTTTTTAAAAAAAGAGTAGGACCCACCTTTATATTATCATTAACCTTAAATGGTTAACCTTAGGATTACATGTCTAATAATTGTCTTAACCAAAATCATGTGATTAATTTAATAAAACAATTATTAAGTTAACAAAGAATTAGTTAAGATAATTTTTATAATTAAGTAAACATATTAGATGTGGAAACGACAGTGTTTTTGTTATGGTCTCATCGTTCTTCATTGTCTTCTTGGTTCTGCAGCATTATTGGTCACCAAAGGTGAAGTTGGTAGAGGGAAGCACCAATCACGCAATGTAATGATCTGGAGTCATTGAGAGAAGTTATCATTGTTAAGCATCAAAGCTTTTTGAGTTAACTGAGGTATGTTAGGTTTTATTATTGGTGTATATTAGATATGTTTATGCATCGGGATGCTTCCTTCTTGTCAGTGTGTGTTAGATAATGGATGTCTTCATTAGTTTAGTGTTGGGTGTGGTCCCGAATGCTTGTTTGTCTGCTTTGTTTCTGGTCCCTTTGTTGATGCGATTTCTACGTTTTTTTGTTAGCTTTAGTTAAAGTTTCAAACATCACTCTGCATCACACATGTATTTAGTTCCAAACTGTTTAGGTTTGCAAGTTTTGGGTAACCTAGTACTCCAAAAAGCAAGTCTTTAAGGGGAAATATTTTCTTGTAAGCTTTTTGCAAATGGAAGAAGGCAATAGGTAGTTATAAAAGTTGATGTCCTTGATGTTCATCTACTGTCCATCCATTCTTTAATTTCATATTTGGCTCTTCCATAAGGAATTTCCTTTAGCATTGCCAATTATGTAATGCATCTTGATTCTTCTTTTGCTTAGAGAATCCAGCCTTTGCAATTTGTATTTGTACCAAAGAATATTCAGGGAATCATATACTATAAGACCAATTAAGCATTTGCATGTAATTGAATATATCAGCAGAAATTTGATAAATATGTTGGTAGAAATTCGATGGATATGTCAGTATGCATAATTAAAGTGTAGTAGATGTATATGTTTTTGCTTAATTTACAACTTTGCAGATGGTGAAATGTCAGAAATATGAATTTATTGAAATAGTTTAGGCTATATAAGCACTAAAACTTAAATAGTTTAGGCTACTTAATACATACTAGATTAGACTAATCAAGCCAATTTTATTCTTCCAAACTTGAAGTGGGATCATAGTAAATGTTTAAGATAAAGCTTAGTAAGGCTTAAGCATTTGACTAAGAGTTCCATTAAATGGAAGGACATGACTTTATTGGTGGATCCCAGTAGCTTTCCACCATACTTTATACAATTACATTGAAAGGGTAAGGAGATTAGCGTTGAAACAAAAACCTATAGCTGAGAATTCTTTAAGGTAAAATAATAAATGAACTTGCCTAAAATTTATACTTTCTTTTTGAATTTTTGGCTTTAGATTTTGAAAATTGCATGAAAAAAATTCTAAGTTTTTGTCTGTCTATACTACAATATTTGCTAAAAATGGACTGTTAATTATTATTGAACTACTAATCATTATTGAATTATGGATTACTAGGGAGAAAGCTTTTACAATTCAACAGTAGAGACTCTTTAACAAGGAAGAAACTTATATGATAATTCCATTCTATTTTCTCATTTCATAAACATGGGAATAAGTAGTTATTAAAAATGAGGACATAGCAATCAAGTGTCATCATCCTCTTACAAGTATTGAAATAGTAGCTCATACAGTCCTTTAGGGAAAATATTTTCTGGTGGATCATTTAATGTCTTCTAGAGTGTATTGGATCATTTTACTCTGCTTCTGGCAACATATATGTACATATATTGATTATTTATATCACATACTTAATGTCTTCAAGTGTGTATTGCGATAAAAAATTGTATTTCATAATTGAATTTTATAGTTTCAAACCAGAGTCATATACTGGTGGAAATTGAGTTTCTAGTGGAAAACAAAGTCATATCTAAAACCAGATTTGATTGCATTGGTGGAAGTTGAATTTGATAGTTTTGATTGAATTGGTTTTACATTTTATGTTAATCATTGCATTGCTTTTTTCATTTGAACTTGCCTGTATGCTTATGTTTATAGGTTTTAATGGCTTAATATGTAACTAGAAGCCTTTTTCATGGTGGAAATTTTATGGCAGAGCTTGAATTGACATATGTTAATGGTGATGTTGCTACATTTGACATTGTTGAATTTGACTTTGTTGGTAACAAAAAAATAAATGAGATGGGAATGGAGTTAGGGCATGATAAAATTGATAACGCATATTATAGAGAGCATGGTGTTAACTTTAAGGACTTATTGAAAGTTATCGACTCAAATGAAAGTTGTATTAGGCTAGCACACCTAATGCAAAAACATAGGATTATGGATGTATATGTAACTCATCATGTAGATATACATATCCATGCTATTGATGATAATGATGAGAATATAGAGGGGCAGGGTCCCTAACGGGATGACAATGTGGAGGGAGAAGGTGCAAAAATAGAAGAGCATTTAGATGGAGAAGGTGCACAAATGGAAGAGAATTTGGAGGGAGAAGGTGCATAAATGGATGAGAATTTAAAGGGAGAAGGTGAACAAACGAATGTGAATATGGAGGAACATAGTGGATAGTTTGGATAGAACTTTTGTTTTGACATTCCATATAACCATCATCCAATTGAAATTGATATAAAGGATTGTGGTAGTCCTATTAGCACTGATGAATATCCTAGTGGAGAGGAGATAATGAAGCTTTATGTAGACTCAGCTCATTTTTTACAGATAATCTTGTAGAGGCTGGACACGAGTGGAGGTTGGAAATGGAGTACGGGACTGTAAAAGAATTTAAAGATTTTTTGTCGATTATGTAGTACGTATAGGATACAATGTTAGTTTGAAAAAATATGAGAGTACTCGGATTAGGTATGTTTGTATGGGTGGATGCCAATGGATTTTATATGCTGCTATTGATGGATTGTAAAACCTATCTACTTATTTTATGCTCAAAAATCACAAGTGAACGGGTCATAACTTGTAGTTAGAAAGAGTGAATATCGATCCCACAGGGATTGATGCCCGGACACCACTTAATTTAGAAAAAACTTTGTTTAAGAAATAAAATTGTTTAATGCAAATAAACAAATAGTTCTGAAAATTAAAATTAAAATTAAAAGACTAATGTAAACAATGGACAATACCGCAATTGCAGAAAATCTGAATTCAAGGATCTAAATACTAGAGATTACTTTTTCTTTATTCTGTCTCCCTCATGTTTCATTGATTGAATTGTGTCTCAACCTAGATTTCTGAATGTACTAATTACCCTCTCTCAAGATGTAACTATTTGTCCCTAATTGAATTTACAGGAATCGTTTCGATCTCTCAACCTAGCTAATGACTCTACCGATTCAACTAGTTATTAAACTATCTTATGGATGATCAATTGACTAATTGAGATCTCTCTTCTAATTATTCAATTGACATAATAATTGCTAGTCTATAGGTCGCCAACTCTCGTTGTACAATCTTACATGATTTTCATCTCACTCACTCTCTTGATTTGTTGCAAGATGACAATTAAGAACAACAATTATCAAAGACACTTCATTCAATTCAATAAAACATAAGTTTTGACAAAATAATGAAAAAGCAATCCCTGATATGAAATTAGCATAACATAGTCTCCATAACACTATCAACATTCAAATAATCCATCTTTATAAAGAAAGGAAGATATTAAATTGATAGAAAGTGAATAAGAAAAATCCTTCTCTTCTTTGCCAAAATCTGGAATTTTGGTGTTGATGTGTTATTTTTCCTAATCTTGATGATGATCTTTGTTTTCAATCCTTCCTTAATCCTCCAAACATATGTTCTTCACCCAAGGATGGTCTTTCTATAGGTGTGTGTCGTCTCCCCTTGAAGATGGAGGCTTAATCATGTTTTTATAGTCCAAAAATTTAGGTTTAATGAAGCCTCGCAGATTACCTCGGATTTCAATTCCCACGCTCGTGGGAAACTGAATGATTCCCACGATTGTGGGAATTACAAGCAAAAACATTCTGTCTTAATTTCCCACGTCTGTGGGAATTTGCTTGATTCCCACGAACATGGGAATTGGTCCCAGGTGTAATCCTCTTGTCTTCTCTTCTATACTCTCTTGTTCATCCTCTAACTTGCTTCCTCTC
>JAOQMS010067976.1:0-23795 GCA_027563885.1 Erythroxylum longipes
CGTCTATGTTACTGTTCATGAACTTCGTCTATGTTATTGATTCATGAACTTCGTCTATGTTACTGTTCATGAACTTCATCTATGTTACTGTTCATGAACTTCGTCTATATTCCTATTCATGAGTATCGTCTGTGTTCCTATTCACAGACTTCCTCTATGTTACCATTTACAAACTTCTTCTGTGATGACGTCAGCTTCCTCTGGGTGACGTCATCTTCTTCTGTAAATCATCTCCTTCTGTGTTTTGCTTCTTCTATTTTCCGTCTATACCTATCTTTTGTCCCATTTTTGACCCCTCAGAAGATAGAATTGGACTCGGAGGTCTTCATAAAAGTTGTAGATCTTGGAATCCTCTTTCAAAATATAAAAAGAACACCTTGATCCAATCCCTATAGAGAAAGTTATGGCGATTGTCAAATATCCTCTGTGTTACTGTTTCTAAACTTCTTATGTGTTACTGTTCATTGCATATCTTCTGTTCTATTTTTGACCCTTCAAAAGATAAAATTGGCTTTTGAGCTCTTCATGGAGTTTGTACATCTTGATGCCTTATTTTGAATCATATCAAGAACAATTCAATTTGATGTCTGTAGGAAACATTATGCTACTCGCAAAACTTCTTCTGTGATGACGTCAGCTTCCTCTTGGTGACGTCATCTCCTTCTGTAAATCATCTTTTTCTGTGACTCATTTTCTTCTGTAAGGGCGCATCATCTGTAAAGATGCACCTTCCGTAAATAAAATTATATCCATTTCACCCCCCTAAGTTTACGAGAGACCTGAAAGAGTACCATGCAAAGAGGCCAATA
Organism: Erythroxylum longipes; assembly: GCA_027563885.1. Taxonomy (NCBI): domain Eukaryota; kingdom Viridiplantae; phylum Streptophyta; class Magnoliopsida; order Malpighiales; family Erythroxylaceae; genus Erythroxylum; species Erythroxylum longipes. The sequence continues at coordinate 810 of JAOQMS010067976.1, forward strand.
AGGACTGAATCGTGATATTGATGGTTTACAATAAGTTTTGATAAGAGAGAGAGAGGTTATGAAGAGACCCCAACATTGCCATTGAACATGCATCGTGCATATTTTCTATACTTTGATATGTTTAGTACGTTTGTACAAAAGGTGATAATTGTGAATGTGTTTTGTCTGTTTTAGAGGAGTACATCGGACAACAGTCGGACATTGCCGGACCATCCAGGTAATAGCTTCTAGGAGCGTCTTGTGAGTCAACCTAGATGAATTCCTAGTATTATTTTATTGTGTGTATTCAATTTGTTACCTTCCAATATCATTGAACTTTGTATGTGTGCTGGTTCTGAATTCCAGACCTGAGGTCCGAGGAGTTTGTTCTGCGATCACATATTGGAAGTGTCTGATTTGTGTTCTACACGTAGAGCCATGCTCCGTGAATTTGTTCTGATTGAGCCCTATGGGCCAAACTCTGTATATCTGTGTGAAAGACACTCAGTCACAACAATAAGAATGAATATGAGTCTCATGCATGTCCCATTCAATTACATGCGTAATATATAAACGATATGCAAGTTGAAATGTATGGTTGTCTGTTATGCTAATTTCACAATGGATGCTTATCTGATTGAATGAATAACTGTGATATATGTGTTGTATTTGTGTAATCCGGTGAATTCATCGATGATGGTTCACTCATTGAGTTCGCAAAACTCATCAAAAATTACACCGTGGCTTTTCAGGTACGAGATAGGAGACCTAGGTTATAGTCAAGTCATAAAGTTCCGTGGACAGAGATATGGATCAGAGGTATGTTAGCTGACTCCCGAAGGAAAATAGTTGTTTTCATTTTGTATATTCTGTTAAAACCTGTATAGAGTTTTGTACATAATTGTTGAGAAGAACAGTGTACGTTTATCAACGAATGAAGTGAACGTTTTATTGAGAAAATGATAACGATTTCGAATATGTTTGATGATGCCAGGGGCAAGTTAAAGTTATGTTCTTCCTCTAGCATACCATTATCGTCGGTTATGTTCCTAAAAGTTTAGGAACGTACCCTATGGTAGTGGGATGCTACACTTTGTATTGCTTTACTTGTTCAAAATAAAGAACCAAGAAACGCTATATCAGCTTAAAGATCTTCCCTATTCGATTCAATAAAATAAAGTTGTCCTGAAACATCTAACCAAGCAAACTCCTCTCTCATAGAAGAAGGTGAGGTCTTTTCTCTCGTTCGACTGTTTCGTTTTTTTTAATGGAAAATCAAGTTTATATCAATATGGCACAGAATAGTTGCTGCATTAATATTATTTTCTACCTAATCACAAAAGAAATTTTGTAACAATGGTTGTATTGAATGGTTCCTAAGAAGTAATAGTGGCAATGTTAATGTAGCATCCCACTCCCATCTGACACGTGCCCACACGTTTATCAAACATTCGAGCACATGCCCGGTGGAAGCTGTGCGCTAAAGCAATCACATTACTTATCATGGCATCATAATTAAAACACAATTACTCAATATCTAAAACTCAATTCCTCATTTTCATTGCTTAAAACATAATGTACATTGTAGCATTACATACATCATCCATATATATACAGTATCGAAAACTTATTAGAGTCTACAGCTCTGTTTATAAAATAAGCTACATAAATGAAGAACTATACAAAAACTCTATTATCACTTCAATCTCAGCTGACCGATCTTTGAGTCATTTCTTCTATCAAAAAATATAAGAATTCTTCTTCTTCTAAAGCGTCTTAGCAATTAAGTATCATTTCTCGTACCTGAAAGTTAACGTTGCAATTTTGGTGAGTTTTGCGAACTCAGTGAGTTAACCACAATTGATGGCTCACTCATACTAAATACAGAAAAATTCATGATTCACATTCAATTTGCAGATAAGTATTAGCACATATGGCGCATCACTTCACCGATCATTATGTAGCATCAAATAATACTTTGTTCACTTATTCACATTTTATATTTAGAACAGTTCAACAATTCATCTTGATCATTTAAAACATACATATCAAATATATATGCAATGCTCATGAGACTCTCTTTCAATTATCATGTTGTCGTGACCGAGTGCTTTTTTAACTGTCTTATATCTATTGTGGATACAGGGCTCATTAATAACTGTCCCGTATCTGTTAGGGATACCAGACTCATTATACGTAGTGAGTTAGAGGCTCTTATCACATTCTAAGTTTTAAGCTCTTTTTTACTAGCTTCTCTGATCACAACTGCCTTTATCTGATCATGCATTTATGTAACGAAATGCATCAAATCTCATATATTTAGTGAGTCACTTATATTCAATTTACACATTCATTTTCATATTTACATTTGACCTAAGTCTGACATTCAACAAATATATTGAGTACACTTATTTATGTCAAATTCACATATAATTGGCACTTCCAATGTGATTTTTCATGCATTAAATGCTTCGGACAATCAATGTTTGGAATTAACATATTCACATCAATAACAATTCAATACAGAATTTAAACAAAACAATTAACCAGTGTGAGACCATTTAAGTTACTCACAATATGCTCCAGATAACTATTGTCTTGATGTCCCGATAATGTCTGGATGTTATTGCTCTATTTGTGCTTCTATATCATACAACACATACACATTACTAAATTGCACAATCACATTAATACTCAATCATACACATATGTATATGTGTTATGTATAATGCATGCTAAATTTGACTATTCTGGTTATATTTCCTTAATTCAAATCTCAAGATCATTCATACTTCAAAACTCAGATATGTCTAATTTGAACTTAGGTTTACACCTCATTTGTACAAGATTGTTCTAAATTCACCATTCAATCATTGATTAAGGTTATTCTAACTTTATAAGATCTCAAAATATCCAATTTATCATTCACGTTTACTTAATACACATCATTCATCTTCTTTGAATCACATTAGCCTTCATAGGATCACTTTCATTTTTATAACATCTCCAAATTTCCATATTTGAACACTTAATGTATGACAATTCATTCTTAAGTTATAACCTCAATTATCAACCTAAACATATCACACATTTAATCACTTAATCCATTATCAAACTAAGTTCATTTCAAGCTTTATTGAAGCCTAAATGCATCATAGGAAAGTACCTAACCATTTGTTGTTTCAAAACACACATAAAAGTATAAATCACATAACAACCATTCCCACGACACGATCTTGGGTTTTGTTAACAGGAAGTTTTAGCTCTTTCAAGCATTCCCACAATCGTGGACGTATTACCACGATCGTGGGTTTCTCACATCCGAAAATCCCAGCAATCTTCTTCCTATTTTCCACCTTTTTTAACTCCTACAAGTTACATCCAACATATCTTACGCTTAGTCTATCATTTCTAGCTTAGTTCCTCATCATTTCCTCATCATTCTCACCTCCATTTCAGGTCAAAAACCATCACAAATAAATTATACTCTATAGTTGATCATAAACACAAAAACAGAATATCAATGTATACATACATTCATCAAATTTTTGCGCACTTTCAACTTGATTATCACCGTCACTTTATCTCTAAACTATCACCCCAATTCTTCTCATTTCAAGATACGACACTTGTCTTTTCTTTAAATTTAAAACTTAATCTATTTCATATCTATAACAACCAATGAAATCCATGTTATTAAACATCAAAAACAGAACATGATAATATCCATTTACTAATCAGAATTTCTGCACTCTTTATACACCATTTTAGGGATCATTCTAACTAAAAACATCTCTACAATAACTTATGAAATATTAATAATCATATATACAAAAAACGACATTTATATGCTCATTTCTTCACTCACGGTTTAATATATATATATATATATTCACCATTTTATGATCCTTTAACCTCTAACAATCATCAAAATATTTCTCTTTAAAACAACCCATAAGATCATTAAGATACTTACTTGTTTTAGCTCCAAAACTTCTTCAATCACATGTAAACCTAGCTTCTACACATCACACGATCATCATCTTTCTAGGGTATAATAGGCTGGGTTTTATCAATAAGAGTGAAGGCAATGAAAAAGTGGAAGTAGCAAATAAAAGATGAGAGTAAGTGTAATAACCTGTTCCTACATTTAAGGGTTAGTTGTTAGATTGAGCCATATCATATGAGAATATATGAAGAGAGTTCCATTGGCATGCATTATATTTGCATACAACTATGAATCATGAATTAGAAACATTATAAAGATAGTATATGCATTCAATTGATATATCCTCGGGTATGACATATGTTTAATGATTAGGATGCAATTATGTGTTATTTATATCGTGAATTTTGTTTGACAGATTATAATTAGGGAATTGGGAATTTATTGATATGACTGAGTAAGTGATAAAGGGTTGTGAGCAAATTTAGGAAAAATGTTAAGGAGTAAGATAAAAATGATACATGGACATTTGGTAGGTTAGGCCTATGAAATGGTCACATGTGGCATGAGAAATGAGTGAGATGTGGCTTAATTAATTGAATGAAAAATGGCATGAGTAAATGAGTAACAAGTGGCCTAGGAAACTAAGTGACAAGTGGACCAAGTATTAGGTGATAATTGGAGGTATGAGAAGAAGATCCATGGCATAGTTTTCCACTTGATAAGTGTCCTACCTCTCCACCACACATTTGTACCCCATGAATTTCACTCTTGAAAGGCCATCTTTCTTCATGTTTTTGGTCTTATGTTTTCTCCTTTATTCCCTCACCAACGGTTTCCTCATATAACCCCCCAAAACCTTGAGTTTTGTCAACTTTAGTAGCCTACACCTTGTGATTGGAAATCCTTTGTATTCCATTTTACTTTTGGAGTATATTTGAATATTTGAGAGGTTTGCTTAGCTTGGAATTGAGGATACTTTAGTGGAACAAGTAAGTGATTGATTACCCTATGCTATCATTTGTTAGCATAACATACATGGTGATTGATTGGAGACGAATTGCATGTAGGGTTGATAAGTAAGGTGTTCTGAAATCTGTTGGCTGTAGTATTTTTACTGAACATGCATATGTATTTTGGACATATCTTGATCTGTGGATATCTAAATCAGATTTATTTTAATTTAGAGTAACTGAAGACATATGGATACATTTTTTATGAAGGAGTCAAAATTGAATTCTGTCCTTAAGAGTCTTGAAATTTGGCTTGAAATTGAGAATTGTGTTCTGTCTAGGTATGAGAACAGTCTGTAGTTTTTTGATTATAACTTGCACTATACTGAACCAAAATGCTCCAATTTGATGTCATTGGAAACTTAAGACATAGAGTAACATTTTATTAGAGAAGGTGTTGCCTAAAAATCTCATTTTCTAGGTCATAATGATCATACAAATTTGATCTAAAAATCTGTCTTGAGAAAAACTAGAAAACTGTAGGATAAATGGGAGATTGGTCTCTGTCACGATCGTGGCAAGGGATGTCACGATCATAGGAAGTGATTTTTCATGAAAATGTGTTTATTATAAAATGGTTTAACCAATTAAGGATGATGTATACAATTATGATACTTTGGGACTTAAATTGGGCTTAAGATGAGGACATAACCTAGTAATAAATTACTTGATGCCATGAATGGATTATGTAGTTGAATTTGATAAGGGGATGAAATCAAATTGGTGTTTGAATTGGCATGAAATGATGTTGTGTTTGTGATAAAGAATTCTGGAAAAATTTAGAGTTGAGTTGATATTGTATAAGTGTTAAATTCGTGGATGAAGGAAGAATAATGCAGGGCACGATCGTGGCCCTTGCAAATCTATGAAGAAAAAGAGTTGTCTTTAGAGTGAAGTGCAAACTAACCAATGCTAGGGTGTTTCCATATGAGGCAATTAAGCTTGAATAGATCTTAAGTGAACCTAAGTGAAGATGAATGAGAACATTAAATATTAAAGAATGATTGAAAGATACTATTAAATAATTATGAAATGTAAATAAAGGGAAAATACCTAGGATAGTCAATTGAGCATGCATTGAACATGATACATATACATGTGCATGGTTAAACAATTATATGATAGATAAACTTAGTAATGTGTGAATTATGCGTGTATTATATGATATAGAAGCACAAGCTGATCAAAAACATCTAGACATTGCCGGGCCATCAAGGTAATAACTTACCTAGAATATACTGTGAATTAACCTATATGTGTCAACTCAATTTTATGTGCTTTTCTGTTTGAGTTATATGTATCATGAATTGACTTCAATTTATCTCACTATGCATGAATTGCTTTTGTTTAATTTTGAGATAATGAATTGTTACTGGTTTGGTTACGATAATTCCAGACATCAATTCTCCGAGGAGATCATTATTCATGGCTATATTTGAAGTGCTCATTGTATATGAATTTGATTGAATAAGTGTTATTTGATATTATTTTTTAATGCTGGACCAAGGTCTAATAATAAATGTGAATGTGAATGTAATGAGTGATGCTCAACAGAATGTTGAATGCTAGACTTTGATCCGATGATTGTGGTATATAACTATACGTTATATGAGATGATGCATTTCATGATATTGATGTAGATGATCAACTAAAGGAATTGTGACCGAAGTGACCAGTCTAAAATAAGCCCGGTATCCACTAGGGATACGGGCTAGTGCCTAAAATATGCCCAGTATCCACAAGGGATATAAGTTAATACCTAAAACAAGCCCGGTATAAATGAGGGACATGGGATAATTAATAGGCACTTGGTCACAACAAGATAAAAATGAAGGTAGAGTCTCATGTGCATTGCATATACATATCTTTACATGTATCATGTGAATGGTTGTGAAAAGTTATTAAATTGTGTTGACCCAATGTTGCACAACCTTATAAACATGTTGATGAGATGAATGATTAGATTACTCTGAAATGATTATCTGACATGCTTATATTTATAATGTGTTTGTTGAAATATATATATGTATCTTATGAATTGACATACACAAATGAAAGATGTGTTGAATAAGATCTAGTTTTGAATAACATGATATATATGTGAATTTGGTTGTTTCTTGTAATATTTATGTCGTGACATAGGTGAGCACCTCCATGATGGTTCACTTATTGAGTTCGCAATCTCATTAAAATTGCAATGTTGATTTTCAGGTATTGAGGAGATCTAGCTCCTAAGGTAAACTAGTAGTAGTCCGTAGTTGTCAATCTTAGGAATTGAAAATGGCTCAAAGGTTTGGTCAGTTGATTCTGAAGAGTTTAGTTAGAATACTTGATCTAGTATCCAGTTTCATATTGTACATATTTTATAGGGATGTGAACCTTTACATGTTTTGTGTTGAGTATGTATGAGCTGCAAGTGTAATAACACAATAAATTTTTATGTTTATGAATCAAATGCTTTCAATGAAATGACGACATATGTTTATGTTCTATTTGATGCCCTGATAAGTGATGCGACTGCTCTAATATGCCATTTCCATGGGGATGTGTGCTCGGATGTTCCTCATAATGTCAGGCGTATACCCTATGAGAGTGGTATGTTATATAGTAAGCACAAGGTCGTGAGGTGATATGAATATCGTAAATGGAGGAGAAGAAAAATAAAGAAGATGAACTTGTAAAGACAGAATGAAAGATGGTTTACAAATAGAGAATATCATGAGTTTAACTAGCAAGGTAATAATTCTTGGTAAATGTCATGACAAGTGCTTGTCATGACACTTACCACTTAATAAACTTTAATTACTTAAGTATTAACATAAGTTACTATAAAATTCTTAGTGATCAGTCCATTATCCCCTAGTTTCTAATCCAATTGTCTCTAAAATTTCTATAAAATTTGTCATTAAATCCTAATGCCATGTGCCAATTATTTCTATTGTCATTCATAACATATTTCTACTACCATAAATCAATTATTCTGCAACTTGACATTTTTCCTAGTCCAAAATACCCAAAATTTCAGAATTTTTTTAAAATTTTCACCAGGGATTCTAAATCAATACTTATATTCACCAAAACAATTTTCAAGACATATAAACCACAATTCACATCATAATCATTTAAAAATCAATTATATCCCGGAATATGTCAAATGAGTATATGACCAGTCATTATAATGTGTGCGAAAAATCAAATTCATGTGTGAGTGTATGTTATATTATGCATGAGCGAGAAATGCACTTCCTAATTTCTCATTGCTATTTCTCATCTATAAGTATTTTGGGTTCTAACCCTTTGTATGAGAAAACGGGATATTACTGTTAAGGTGGCTGGAAAAAATTTAAAGGCTTGCCTTTCTTTAAGAGAAAGCATAATAATAATAATTTTTATTGTAATATTATCAATGTAATCAAATTTTCTTACAGTCTTTTCTCAGTTTTTACTTTATGCTTAATCCTTTTTCCATTTCTTCCATTATAAAAAAAGGTTGTTTTACTAATTGCCAATCCTTTTATCAAATATTGTTTCTATTTTTCATTTTTTCTTTGAAATGCAGAGAACTTGATAGCAGATGAATTTTCCATTGAGCTCAATGAAGCACTCGCTTATGTAGTGGGTGATGATGAAGATCCAAGACATGTTTTGATAATATTTTAACTCTACTAATTACATTTTCCACTTTTTTCCTTTTTAGAAACTAATGAAAATTATTTTCATTAGTTTAAGATTTTTCTCTTTAAACAAGATTACTAGAAGTTCTATTCACGAAAGCTGTAAGTGACCGTATATAACTTTTAAGAAAGGTTTGCAGATGCATGAGCAACAGGAGAGGGTTATCCTTTTTAATTGATTATTAATCATATCAGCATTCTATTTTTTGTTTCTATTTTTGTATATTCACAGGCTTTGTTGCGTTTACTGTAGAAGTTGCCTTATCAACCATGCAAAAAAGCTGTGAACAATTTGTCCTTCTTTTTGATGCAAGTATGTTGATTTTTTCCAAAACTCTGTTGATAGCTTATAAAAGTATAGCCACTATTTTATCAAACGAATACTATTATGACTTTTACATTAGATTTAAATCAGACGCTACATATAAACTTGTCATATGTTATCTTATAATTTGTTCTTTTTATCTTCTCAGCATTTTTTAGGTTTGCTTTAACTTTCATAAATGTACTTTTATCAACATTGAAATTTGTTATCGAATATTACTCGTCCAAACTTTACAGAGCTTTTGTCATCGACCCAACTTCTTTGTTCTCTTATCTATGGAAGGTAATATTGTTATTTATTCTTCATGAAAAATACTTATTTTTTAGACTTTTTAAACATATATGAGCTTATTACTGCTATGAACTTATAATTCAAATCTTGAAACTTATAATTCAAATCTTGATTGTTAAGTAATTGTGGAATGTTAACGGTTACAAGGTGTTTGACCATTTGTTGAATTTTTAACAATTACCAAAGTGGTTTCTTCACTAGACTTTAAAGAATCATCAGAAATTCTATAATTTACATAATCAATGACAACTCACTTCCCTTCGATTTGACCCTTCATCGATTAGAGCAACAACTAAAGATGGCTTATGATCATCAAGGTTTTCATTTACTGTGTCGCAACATTATAACTTAGTCAAAACATGGTACCTCACCTTAAACCACCCAACTTCTTCAAAAATAGGGTCCACTAGCAAGTCTCCTTTGGCCTCACTATAGATAAACCTATTTAATGTGAGATCTATCTCCTTTGCATCACTATAGATAGAACATGCCATCAAAACATTAAAGCTTATTCAACGGCCACCAACAAAGCTTTATTCCCCTTGACTCCCGTTCCACAGTGTTTCACCACAATTGAATCACTTCAAATTGATGACCCCCAAACCCCACAACCCTCTTTCTTTCGATCATCCGCCATGTTTTTGTTTTCCAAAAAGAGCTATAAATCTGACAACTCTAACAAGTCTTTCTTACCATTTCTAAAATTTTATAGATGCCTTTATGACGAGATCATTTACAGGTCAATTATGTGATTACCCCTTGGTGGTTTTGTGTCTATCATACCACCTTATCTCAAGCGATGTCACTTGTTAGTATCACATCAGTTTTAAAGCAAGAGTTAATTTGACCTCGATTTATAATGAACACATAATCTTGTTCATATCATATATGATGAAATTCTTTTATAGTATTGTTCGCATCATATATGATGAAATCTTTTTTTTTGCACTAGAAGAGATGATGTACTCCCCTGATTTTACATTTAAAAAATAACAATTTCAAAGTTTTGCATTATGAAAATAATTATTATTTTCAAAATTATGAAAAAGTCCATACTGTGTGATGTTTAACTTGGTTAGAAATAAAAATTTTTGATGTTCCAAAAAGTTAATATATGTCTAACTCCCCATCTTTTATAAACAAATAGTCATAATTTTGAAATTCCAAGATTTAGATGCAGGACATTCGCAAAAAAATCTCAACCCAAGTAAAACTCCAGATGTTATTTGATCTTAAATCAAAATGCCTTATGGGCTCTTACAGGTCTGACTTAATATGTCACACTTGCGACATACAACTGTTCATCATATTCTATATTGTTCTTTCTCGTTTTCACATGTCTAACTTTATATCGAATAAATATATGAAGTCTTCCCTTTGTTCATTGCTTGTTCACAACATTAACTTATAGTGTATAATTTTTAATTATTTATAATATATAGTTTATAATTTATTATACTATATCGCAAAAAATTACTGAATTCTCAAATTAATTCACGGTTCACGGTTGTGACTTTTTATAAGTGGCATAATTGTCGTGACTTATTTTAATTTTAATAGAAATAACCATGGCGTTAAAACATAATTCCACTTATAATTAAGTCACCTAGAGTTAATTTAAAATGAAATAACTAATACTTTCACATATCAAAAGTTTAATTATATCTCCAATTTAGGTGTTTAAAATTTGCAATACTCCGACTCTCAATCATATCACTTTAAACTTTATTTAATAACAAAAATACGATGGTGCCAAACATATATTTACCTTATATTATATTTTGTATCTACCTACTTGCTTCTCTCCATAGATTAATAGTAATAGGTTTTAATTAATAAATTAATAAGCCTAATCATCACTAACTAAAACTTTATTATACATTTTCATTATACGTCATAAGTTCATGCAAACTGAGAAATATTATACATTGGAAAATGGGATACATAAATGAAATACAACTATTACCTTCAAACAACTGGATTTCTATTACAATACACCACATTAATTTCCAATTATTATGTAATTTACTTTATATGTATAATTTAAGATTTATTATAAGTCTTATTAGAAATAAAGACTTAAAAAACTTAACGTGTTAGAAGCCGCCTTAAAAATTAATATTTCTTAAAATTATTACTTAATTTTTAATCATCTATAATTTATAATTTATAATAAGTATATTTGCAAAGAATTACTCATCTATGTCATCATTCACTATGTCACACCATTGTGACATAGTGCTTGAAACTTATTAAATCTACTGATTTACCAAAAAAAAGACATATGTATAATTTAAGATTTATTATAAGTCTTATTAGAAAAAATACTAAACTTATAAAACTTAACATGTTAAAATCCGTAATAAAAATTCAAAAATTTTAAATTAGTGCATAATTTTTAATTATCTATAATTTATTATTTATCATACGTATATTTGCAAAGAATTACTCATCTACCTCATCATTGACTATGTATGTCACACAATTATGACATAGTGCTTGAAGTTCGTATATAATTTTTAAAAAATTATTAATGATTTATTATAAGCATATTTTAGAGAATTCGTCATCTAAATAAATTATTGGGTCCTTTAATATATTTTAAAAATTCGTTGTTATTAAAAATAGTATATAATTGTTAATTAATTATAATATATAGTTTATGGTTTATTATATTATATTGCAAAAAATTACTGAATTCAATCACTTAACTCACGATTCACAAGCAGCATTAAAACACAATTGTCATAAGCAGCACGGTTGGCTTAATTTAGTTTTAATAGAAATAATTATTACCTTCCATCATCTGTGCACCATGGCATTAAAACACAATTCCAATTATAATTAAGTTACCTAAAGTTTATTTAAAATGAAATAACTTATACTTTCATATATCAAAATTTTAATTATTTCTCCAATTTTGGTGTTTAAAATTTACAATATGTCACTTTACACTTTATTTAATAATACAGATACGATGGCGCCAAACATATATTTACCTTATATTAGATTTTGTATCTACCTATTTGCTTCTCTCCATAGATTAATAGTAGTAGGTTTTAATTAATAAATTAATAAACCTAATCGATTGCAAAATTTATTACAATAAACCACATTTTAATTGATGTTTAATTTAAAACCATTACCATACACTGTCATTTTAGAACCTCGCGCATTTTAGCTCATTGTTTATTAAATGTGACATTTTGATGGATATAAAAGCAAAAAATCTACGTTAAAACAAGTCAAAAATTTAGTAATGCTTAATCTCTAGTCGATAGTTGAGAAATAATTTTTAAAATGAAAATCTGACTTTCCCTTATCAATTTAGTCCTGACCTATTATTTATATTGTAGCTGTCAACCAGAGATTAGGTTTAGTTAAAGGATGTGAAAATATCATTATTTGTTTTCTAACAAAATTCATATTTTTCCAAATTAATTTCTAATTATTACGCAATTTATTTAATATGTATAATTTAAGATTTATTATAAGTTTTATTAGAGAATTAGTTATGTAAACAAATTACTTGGATCCTTTAATGTATTTTAAAAATTTGTTGCTCTTAAAAATAGTATATAATTATTAATTATTTATAATGTAAAATTTATAATTTATTATACCATATTGCAAAAGATTACTCAAGTTATAACTTAAGCTTCACGGTGATAACTAGCATGGTTGTGACTTATCACATCCGTGACTTATCACAATCGTGACTTATTTAATTTTAATTTGAAATTATTATTATCTTCTATCAAATTACACTTGTATTTACTAATCGTTCTGAATTCAGTCACGTAATTTCAATTTAAAATGAAATAACTAATACACGTATCAAAAGTTTGATTATCTATCCAATTCACTTTAAACTTTATTTGATAATATAAATAAGATGGCTCTGAACATATTTTTACGTTATATATAATTTTGTATCTACCTATACCCTCTTCTTTCCATAGTAATAGGTTCTAATTAATAAATTAATAAACCTAATTATCACCAACAAAAACTTTATTATACATTTTGATTATACGTCACATGTTTATTCAAATAGACAAAAAGTAAAGGTTGGAAAATGAGATACATAAATGAAATACAAATATTACGTCCAAGCAAATGGAATGTTATTGAATCAATTGCAAAATGAAAATTTTTTTAAAGGATGCCAAATTTTGATTGATTTTAAATTTAGAATTGATTGCAAACCATCCATTGTCATTTTAGAGCCTTGCGCACTTTAACTCATTATTTATTATATGTGACATTTTGACGGACATAAAAGTAAACAATCTACATTGAAACAAGTAAGAAATTTACTAATTGTTGATCTTCATTCGGTAGTTAAGAAATAAATTTTTTAAAATGAAAATCTGACTTTGCCCATCGTATTATTGATGACTTTCTACCCTATTATAAATAATGTTGTAGCTTCCAACCAGAGATTAGGATAGAGAAGATCATTATTTCTTTTTTAACATTTGCCAATCAAATGATGTCCGTATCCCTTTTTCTTTTCTATCCATAAAAATGTTTCCTTCTCGGTACATTTATGAACACGTTCCTCTAGCTTGAAACTATAAAAAGCCACCAAGGCATCATATCTTCACTATTTCAGTAAACAAGATTTGGCCCTTTGTTTATCCACCATCTGTAAGTTCTTCGTTACCTTCATCATATGTTCTTGAGTTTATTAAATTTTTTTTATCAATTTAGCCATTTTATGCACTTGATAGAGTTGAGAAGAGGAATTAAATGTATCACATTATGTTGTGTTAATTCTTTATTCTTTATTATTATGTTGTGTAAAATATAGAGCTATTTTCCATATGTTGTTGTTGACATAAGTTATTTGATATAACGATGAAAGGTTGAAAGAAGATTGTAGAAAAACAAATTAAAATAAAAAATTTCCATAAAAAGGCCCTATGGGCGTGATATGTTAAGTCACACCCGAGGTCTCATGGGTGTGACTTAACATGTCACACCTGTGACATTTAACAATTTACAAGTTCATCACCTCCTATGTTGTTTTACTTCCATCAACTTCTTAATAGAGTTGACAACACATGTTACTTAACATATCACACCTGTGACATTTAACAATTTACAAGTTCATCACCTCTTATGTCGTTTTACTTCCATCAACTTCTTAATAGAGTTGACAACAGATGTTACATGTGACGCATTATATCATATTAATCCTTCATTCATTGTTATCATGTTGTGTAAAGTATATAATGGAGCTGTTTACTATCTTTTTCATTATCTATTTTACGAAAATCCTAATCATCACTTATATGGATTTTTACGAAAGTTGAGAACCGTAATTATGTGTGTCGTATTCTATCTTATAAAGGTTAATTGTTATTATGTTGTGTAAAATATATGATAAACTATTTTAATTTCTATCATTGTATGGTTATGACTCGTATCCTTTCGTCTCTAACCATACAAATGTTTCCTTGTTAGTAAATTTATAAACACGTTCCTCCAGCTCAAAACTATAAAAAACCATATATTGAACTCCTCACATCTTCTCCGTTTCAGTAAACAAGAGTTGGCCCTTTTTTTGTCCACCATCTGTAAGTTGTTCGTTTTCCTTCATGATATGTTCTTCGGCTTATTAATTTTTTATCAATTTAATGATTATATGCGCTTAATAGAGTTGAGAAGATAAATTACATGTATCATATTATATTCTGTTAACTCTTCACTCTTTGTTATTATGTTAGTCTAAAATATATAATAGACTTGTTTTCTATCCACGGTTGTGACTTAACCGTAACTTACATTTTTACATGAAATTCTTAATATAGTTGACAACAAAAATTAAATGTGTTGCATTATATCTTGTTAATCTTTCATTCATTCTTATTATGTTAGGTAAAATATATAATGAAGTTGTTTTCTATCTTTTCCAATCGCAATCGTGACTTACATGAACTGCTTAACAGAGTTGAGAACAGTTATTACATGTGTGGCATTTTATCATCTCAGTGTTATAATATATGATAAATTGTTTAAATGTCTATCATTAAACGGTTACATTTCATAGGTATAAAATAACCTCTTATTTCTTCTAATCCTTTATTTACCTAATATTACACTCCACTAATATCATTATGGTGACCTTTTCAAAATTTTACCTTCCTTGTTAAGTGGTATTAGCGTAAATGTTACTAATACAAATATTTTAATATTTAAAAAATATATTATTAATATATATATATAAATAAGCAGGTGTTGTCCAAGAAATAATTAATAAAATTTATTTAATTATTGTTAGTTTTTTTATCTTCATTCCACTCTTTTCTACGTTCAGAGATGGATAGAAAAGCCAAGAGACATAAAAAGTATACTGAAATGCTAGAAAATGAAAAAAATGAATTCTTACAATGACATAGAGAAGCTTATGCTACAAAAAAGAGAAATGCTACTTTGCCTTCTTTTTGTCAAACAGTTGGTCATCGACCTTCCTATTCTACCATTGATAACGTACCTTTTGAAGGTAAAATTCTTTTTAATCAATCTAGTTAGTACAAAATCAATCTATCAACTTTAACATAGATTATGTTGATGTAACTCATTCCTCTCTTCAAGTAAAAGAAAATTTTCAAATAAAATCAATAGTTAAAGTATCTAATATCACTTGTTATAATTTCGATTGTCCAACTATATCTTCAGTTCAACCTAGCTTAATGATACCTGTCAACGATCAAGGTATAAATTTTTTAACCTATATTCTTTCCATTTTTTTATTATTACTGCACAAAGTGATCAACCTACAAAATTTATCTGTTGAGCCCCTACAACTTTGTCTTGTTCCAAACTGTGAACATTGTCATTCGAAGAGATTTTATTTAGAAACCCCTTCATTTTGTTGTTCATCAGGAGAGATTTGCATTATTGCTCCTCAAATGTCATATGCTCTGAAACAATTGTTTATTGGTGATGACGAAGAATTTGAACATTTTAGGAAGAACATTCCTACACATAATAATAATGTGGATTTTACTTCATATGGAGCTAGGTATGATCGAGAACTAACAAAAAATAAGAAAGGTTTTTATACATTTCGTGCTCAAGGTCAAGTTTACCATTTCTTTAACAATTTAGTTTCAACAACTGATAAGGTATATGGTATCAAAATCTATTTCTTTGATACTGATGAGGAACTGAAAAGAAGGACTAAGAGTTATGATAAACTTTGAAAGAATACATTAAAACTGATTATGGAAATTTTACAAGATAATCCCTATGCCAAGTTCTTCAGAAGTCTTAGGGACATTCCGACGCTTGAGAATCATACAAGAGTTTTGAGGTTTTATCTAGCCCTTGATCAACTTGTTTACAATCTTCCAACTGCATCACAAGCGGTTACTATGTAGATTGAGGTTAATGATGAAAAGATTGATAAATATCCTCATATCTAAGTCTATACTCACTCAGGGCACAAGTTATAGAATCCAGTCTTACTATACATGTTATGACCCCCTTCAATATCCTCTTTTATTTCTTTGTGGCAAATTTGGATGGCATCGTGGAATTAAATGGTTGATTTTAAAGAGAAATAGAAGCAATGTTTATGATGAAGGAAGTGATGTTAATTTCAACTTTTTTACTGATCCATATGAATTGTTCACTATGGAAATCACAGGCAAGTTTGTCTTTTCCTTTCTCTCTTTTTTTCCAATATTATCTGATGTTATCATTTATTTATCAAATTAATTTGTTTGATTATTAGTTGCTGATCAAGAACACTATGAAGATGGTACTGTTTTTGCTAAAGAATATTATTGTTATAGGCTTCAGATAAGAGAACATGATGAATCTATACTACTTCATAGCTTAAGGCTTCTTCAATAATTTTTTTATGGGAGATTATATAAGGATTGAAACATCTAGACTTGATTTCCATAGAAAAAGACAAGATGAGATAAAGCTAGAGATACTGAAAGGTGTTTTAGATAGTATTACCGTTGGTCAAATAAAAAGAATTGGTCGTCGAGTTGTCTTCCCAACTTCATTTGTCGGTGGTCCAAGGGAAATGAAATGACGTTATCTTGATTCAATGGCTCTAGTACAAAAGTATGGCAAACTATATATTTTCCTCACCATGACTTGCAACCCTATATGGAGAGAGATTCAAGATAACCATAGGTGTCATCAAAAGCCACAAGATAGACAGGATTTATTGGCAAGAAGTTTTAGAGCTAAATTTCAAATTCTTAAAAATGAGCTAATAAAAAAACAAATCTTTGGAGACATTGCTGCATGTGTTTATGTTATTGAGTTTCAAAAGTGTGGATTACCTTATGCTCATTTATCGCTGATACTTAAGTTGCATTATAAATTGCTAAATCCAAATTCTTATGACCATATCATATCCACTGAAATGCTAGATCCTGATCATAATTCGTGGTTATATTCTTTTATTATTAAGCATATGATTCATGGTCTTTGTGGTTTTATGAATAAAGATTGCCCTTGCAAGGAAAAATGGTGTGTGCAAGAACCATTACCCTAAAAATTTTGCTCCTTTTACTGTTTATGATGAAGACAGTTGTCTATGTTATAAACGAAGAGATGATGGTCAAAAAGTCAAGATTTATAGAAATGAGGTTGATAATAGATGGATGGTTCCTCACAATCCGTACCTCTTACTACTTATTGATTTCCACATAAATGTTGAAATATGTTCCACTATTAAACTTGTTAAATACTTATATAAATATGTGTTTAAGGGCATTGTCAATCAAGATACCACAACTGATATTGATGAAATTAGTAATTTTCAAGAGAGTCGTTGGATTTCACCTCCTTAAGCTTTTTAGCATATATATGAATTTCGTCTAGCTGAGATTAATCCATCAGTTTATATACTCCAGGTTCATCTTCTAGATCAACATTTTATTTCCTTTGACAAAAATGCAGACCTATTATATTTGTTGAGAAGAATTGACTTCTCCAAAACAATGCTGACTGAATTTTTCGAGATGAATTTGACAAATAAAAATGCAAAAAAGATGAAATGTTTGTATAAAGATTTTCCATAACATTTTTTTGGAATCAAAAGACAAAAACATGGTCCGAAAGAAGTCAGAAAAAAGTGATTGGAAGATTGGTTACTGTTGATCCTACAGAAGGAGAAAGGTACTACTTGAGGTTATTACTTACAAATGTTAAAGGACCAACATCATTTGATCACTTGTTAACTATTGATGGTGAAAAAACAAGCTATTTTTGGGAGGCTGTACTGAAGTTAGCACTGTTAGCATTTGATTTTTATATACAACAAACTCTAAAGGAAGCTGTTTTATTTCAAATGCTAGCTTCACTTAGACTTTTATTTGCTACACTCTTATTCTATTGTTCACCGACAAATTCTAAGCAAATTTGGGAAACATTCAAAGGTGATCTTTGTTCTAATTACCAACATGCTTCCTGTTATAGTGCATGTACATCTGAGGATATTACAAGGATGGCCGTTTGAGATATTAATAAATCCTTAGAACAAATGGGCAAAAAGCTTAAACGATTATCATTTTATTGATTATCACTTTGAAGTTGACTATCATCAAGATCTTAGTAAAGAAATAAAAAGTGCGAAAATATATAGATTGATTTAGAAGACTTATTGTTACATTTAAGGTTAAATAACGAGTATAATATGTGTTTAATTGGTGATACATTTAATCATTTACACTTAGCGATTAATGCTACGAAAATGCTTAAGATACTTACTTTAATTCATATATGATTTTAGGTACAATTTGGAAGAAAAAAAATTAAAGTGAGTCGACAACATTACATTTGGGCCGTTTTCTAAAGATTTATATTCACTTGTTTTCATGGAGTAAGAAGAAGAAAATTAGAGCAAGAAGGAAAAAATCATCCCAAAAGAAGACAACCAAGAAGCTTATAAATAAAACATCACAATAGCTTAGAAGGAGCAAAGTAGATGTAGAAGACCCGCATTAATACGGCAACAAGAAATGTGCAAAATGCTAGCAACCCAGCAAAGAGGAAACGATGTAGTAGTTCAGCGTAAGAAACATATACAGGAGCAACAAACATCAAGTAAAACGACAATAGCAAGGAAGAAACACAGCATGAAATGCAAACGTTTGGCCAAGAGCTTGTAAGAGGGTTTTGTTTAACATGAATAGTGTGTGTGTCCACCCACATTAAATCATCAAATCAAGCTATAGTAGGAGGAGTGAAACAGAAGAGGGCTAGCGGTTTGCAAAAGGGAGTTGTGAGAGAAGCTAGCGTGAAAAGCTGTGGCTTGGAAGGATGGTAATAGAAATAGGGAGAGCTGTATGAGAAGATAAGAGTGGCGTGAATAGTATAAATGGACCGCCATCTTTAATTTTTAAATAATAAATAGTAGCTAGGAGAAGAAGCTTATACAGTGAAGAAGAAACAAAGGGGTCCTTCGGTAGGGTTATAAGTGTGGGGGCTTAAACTTTTTCTTGGAAGACCTATGGAAGGCTAAATGTCCCGATGCTAGTTTTGAGGTGACATTGACGTCAACGACCCAAGTTAAGTGTATTTTCCTATTTTTGTTGTTTTTGTCTCTCATTAGAAATTGATTGGGCTATTCTTTGTTAATTGATTTTGGTTTTGTGTATGGATAATCGAATTTTTGTTATTGTTCAGTTATTTGTGTATGAACCCATTAGGTATTATGAAAGAATGATTTTAATGCATTCATTGAATTATTGAATTATATATAATCTGTAATTGTTATGTTGAAATTTATATGTAGCAACTAATGATTCATAATAATTAGGAATAACATGACTTAGGTTAAATGACGCATCGTATGTGGTTGTTGCCTTGATTAATCAGTTTTCCTAATTGGTAATGCTACTGCCTAATTAAATCTAGAGATTGTATCCTATAGTATTTGGTAATTAGGTTTAATTAACGATTGTATCTTGATTAAACAAAGCCTAAGGGAAAACTTGGGTTAATTATTAACCCATTATTAATAGCGTTGGACCCCAAAATTTTTGTTTTATTTTCTTTATTTATTATTTATTCATTGATTTATTCTATTTATTTTCTTAGAATTTATTCATTTTAGCAGGTATGAATAGAAATTAGGGTTATTAAAAGGAGATGTTAGAATTAGTTAGTGTATTAGACATAAGGGACAAAAGAAGGGGTAAAATAGGAAGGACAAGTTAAATGAAGGGCAAAATGGGGAGACCAAGCCAAAATATAGTCTTGGCTAAATAGAAAGAAGAAGAAAATCGTGAAAGAAGAGAGGGGAGGAGAAGAAAAAACGTGGAAGCTAGGGAAGAAGAGAGAAAAAACGTTGAAAGAAGAAGAAGAAAGAGGATTTGGCTAAGCTTAGGTAATCTTCTTCATCTTTTCTTCTTGTTTGGGTAGAAAAAAGAAGTAGAGAAACAGGTTGGTTTGAAGAAAGAAGAGAAGAAGATAACCCATATGATTTTTCATGGATTTCTAAACTAGGTTTTGTTTTCTAACCTAGATAAGCTATGGGTAAGTTAAGTCTAAGCTAGATTTTATTATTTTAATTTTTAAAGCTTTATAAATTTCTCTTTGTATATAGATTGAATGGAAAAATGTGTTTGTTATAGGAAATTCTATCCAAGAGCAAGAGGAAAGACAATCTTGGGCTTGGATTTTCAAGCAATTAGGTGGGTAATATATTCATAGCTATTGTGCGATTGGGCAAATTCTTGCCTATGTGTGTGTATGTTGATTTTGCTAGCATTGAATTTCTTGAGATTGAAATCTTTGTGAACGTTTGAAAATGCATGATGAATTATAATTATGTTATGCCTTGAAAAAGTTTATGATATTTGTATAAAAGGAAAGAAGAAAGAAGTAAAAGAAGAACGAGATTATGGATTTGTGATTAACTATATTGAGCATAAAATTTGTTTGTTATTGGGTAAGATAGGAACCCGATTCGTTAGTCACGTGCACGTTAACCTATAGCCTTCTCTCGGTTGCCCGCTTGAGGCTATAAGATCCTTAGAAATTGGACTCATTTTGTTCACGGTGGAAACTTCAGTTTCTCTGTTCCATTTCACAGAACTCTCGAGCCATTTGTTTGTGCATTGCATCTTTGAATTGTCAAGTATGATGCGTTTGAGTGTTATGTTTAATGGCTAAAGTCTATGTTATGTGTTATGAGTTTTAAGCTAAATTGATAAATGATTGAATTGTTATAATAGATTGAGAATGCTTGAATTGATAGCTATACATGTATATATGCTTGAATTATGGCTGATTGCCAATGGCTATAAATGTATTAGCCACTAAGCCGTGTAGCTCAACCCATCCTTTTTCCCTCCTCAGATGCAGAACGAGAAAGTTAGCAATCTTTACAAGGCATCGGGAATTCCAAGATAGTTAGAGACTTTTGAACTAAGTTAGTGAACATTTTGGGATAGCTTTATAAGCATATCAAACATGAGCATCCATTTGTATTTTGTATTAAGTATTGATGTAATTGTTGATATGTAACTAAAGCTATGTATAAACTTCGTTTGATTCAGTAGTGAGATTTGAGAAAAGTTTCTTTTATATGTTCATGCTATCTTTCGACGAATTGCTATGGCTTTTTTGGGAAATGTGTGTGTATGTGTTTGTAAACTTAGTTATAGATGATGGAGGTTTCGAGTGCTTTTTGAAGGTTTCGCCACAGCAAAGCCAGACTTTGGCTACGGTGAACTTTTTCCAAGAGACTTTCTGCTTGATCTTCGAAGGTTTCACCACGGCGAATCCCGACCTTGGTCGCGGTGAACTTTGTAGACAGGTCTTCTGCTTAACCTTCAGTGTTTGCCGCAGCGAACTTTTCTAGAGAGGTATTCATAAGTTTAGAGACCCGGGCGCTAACATTGTTTGGTTTCAGAGAGCTAGTTAGACTCCAAAAAGGGGTCTAACAAATAGTTTCTAGGAGAGGTTTGAGAACAAAAAATTGTTGAAATATGCTTAATTATGGTGTAGACCGAGATTGAACTAAAGAACCGGGTCCCTACCAAATTCCCCAATTTTATAGTTTTTCACATGTTTTCTTTAATTTGTTCCAAAATCCAAACCCCCCTCCAATTTTTCCTAAACATTGATTAATATCATTTCATAAACTAATCAAACACTCCCTGTGGGATCACTAGACCCACCACTACTACAGTAGTAGTCTAATTATTTTATTTTGACTAGCATTAAGATGCGTTGTCAGAGCAAAAATACATCTTCAATTTGATTGTGCATTCGGTTTTGGCTTCAGGTGGTGGCATTATTGTTATTGATGGTCCCAGTGGAAATGAGAAGACTTTCTTATATCAAGCTCTTATTGCAATTTTATGGTCAAAAATTCATGTTGTAGTTGTTGTTGCTACATCAGGTGTTACAGCATCAGTCCTTCCTAATGGCAGGACAACTCACTCAAGATTTAAAATCCTATTTGATTTTTCAAAAAAGAAAATTTGTCAATTGAGTAAGTAGAGTAGTATTGCAAAACTGATATTTGAATCTAGTCTTATCTTATGGGACAAGACTTCAATGGCAAAACGAGAAGCCATTGAAGCATTTGACGACTTACTTCAAGATATCATGAACTCGAATAAGCCATTTAGAGGAAAATTTGTTGTATTTGGTAATGATTTTCGTCAAACCTTACCAGTTATAGTGCAATATCCCACTACCATAGGGGTACGTACCTAAGCTTTTAGGAACATAACCTACGATAATGGTATGTTGGAGCAATGGCAA
>JAOQMS010068009.1:0-23792 GCA_027563885.1 Erythroxylum longipes
GTGGGCAAGTATGCATGTGGTATCAAAGCAAGCAAAAATACATGCAAGTTAGTAAGTGAGCCAGGTTCGCAAGCATGTAAACAAGTAAGCCAGGTAAGCATGCAAGTAAGAGTCAGATTCCGAAAACGGGGTCTCCAAGGAGACGGGATCCAACAAATGTAGTATCAGGGCATAAAGCATGATGAGTTTAGACTCCGAAAATGGGGTCTGACATTCTGAACTATAACAATTAATACCATTTCATTTTTAGTGTTATAGGGCCAAATAGGGAGGCATATGAACCCATTGTCTGTTTTGGATGGGCTGGGGGATTACTTGGGAAAAAGTGGAGTGATTGCATTATACCCCTAGGTAGGATGCTCCATTTATTTACCTTGTATCACTACCTGACCCTTAGTATTGAGTGGGAGAGTGTGTTGTAGAGACAGAGGAATGAAGGATGTAGACATTGGGGTCTAACCTTTAACCAATTGTCATACCAAAAGCTCGTCATTTCACGATTTCCTATTATATGTTTAATCTCCTTACCTCCTATATCCCTTAGATTTAAGAGGAATTTTGTAGCACTAGATGTGCTACCATTTCCTTTTAGTGACCAAAAGTTTTAAGTCTCCGATATACTCCTCATGCATCCATTTCACCCATAATGCTTCTTTATTATTAGATAGGCTCTATATCCTTTTTTCCATTAGTTCTTTACTTGATACTTCGATTAGTTTGATTCTAAGACTCCAATTAATTTGATCTTAAATCCCCCTTGAGACTTAGGAAGGCATATGTTCTTCCACTTAGCTTTAGGGGTCACCTTGTTGTTTCATGATCTGCTCTATAGCAAGTTCCTTCGTACTCTTTCTATGTCCTTTACCATATGGGAGCTCCAATAAATGTCGATGCCATTAAACACTAATTGGACTCTCCATTTATAGGATAGGCTTCTATTCACCCAACTGTTGGTTTTTTTAAGAATGGTATCAAATATAGATTTGCAGTCACTATAAGTTAGCTTGCTTGAGGAGATAAGTAACCTAAGATACTTGAATGGAGTTTTGCTTAATTGGAGCCTGATATTAGTACCAATTCATTTTCCAAGGTGTTAGGTAGTAATAAGATGAAAATTTGGAATTTTTCCTTATTAATAGTGAGGCATAACATTTCAGAAAATTTTTGCAAGTAATCCAATAAATGTTGCACTAATTCCTTATTAAATCCACATAGAAGGAGTAGGTCATCTGCAAATGACAAGTTTAAGGGCTTGAGTCTCTTACACTCGTAATGATATATGAAAGGTTTTCCTAGAGAAATTTTATGAGAGATCATTCTTTTGAGGACCTCTATAGCTAAATCAAAAATATGAGGTGACAATAGATCTCATTTTCTGATGCCTTTTGGACCCTTTAAGTTAGTGAATGGCCTCTTTATTAATAAGCACATTATGGGATACAATGAATAAGCATTGGCGTACCCAATTAATGAATAATTAAGGGTAATGAAAGGATTGAAAAGTGTTTATAATAAACCTCTAATCGAGAGTGTCAAAGTACTTTCAAAAGGCATTCTTTATTATACATCTTTTGATGGACTTATTAAAGTGATATTCCTTGAAATTCTTTTAAGTAATCAAATTATTACCTCCAATATTATGACCTGAAATAAAAGAAAACTAAGAAGATTTGATTAGTAAATTCATCAGTGGCTTTAATCTTAAGGCCATAGCTTTGAGATAATTTTGTATAAGACATTATAACACGATATAGGTATAAAGTCTTAGAAGGAGATAAGGTTAGGATTTTTGGGTATTAGGAAGATGAAGGTTTTGTTTAGTTCTTTGAGAAGTAAGCCTAAATGGAAGAATTCCAAAATAGCTTTGCAAATATATTTTTTTTAGCAATTCTAGGACTTTTGAAAGAAAAAGGCATTAAAGTCATAAACTCTTATGGATTTGTGGATTCAAGCTAAAGAGTGCATTCTTGATCTCTTGCTTAGTCATAGGCTCCTAAAGAGTCTAAATTAGTACTTGGGTGAGATAGGGGGGATGAATTAAGAATATAGGGAGGGTGAGCTTATGTTATCTAACCCAGTTCTAAGGAAGGATTTGAAGTGATTGAAGGCTAAGATCTTTAATTAATCTTAATCAAAACAAATATTAGCATTGGCATCAAGGATGCCTGATATCTTATTGGTGTTTCTTTTATTCAAGATTGTTTTGTCGAAGTAAGCCATGTTGTAATCACCTTCCTTGAGCCAATATATTCTTGCTTTCTATTTTTACAATGAAGTGTAGGCATTTAAGGTGGTAAGGTAAGAATTGAGCTTAATTTTTTCTCATGTTCCAATCGCAATGCTCCATTAAAGGGACCTACATAAGCTACACTTTGTGCTATCATTAATTATCCTCTAGTTCTCTCTATATTTTAAAGCAAGACATCTTTGAAGTGTTGTTTATGAAGCTTATTTCTTCCTTGATCCTTTTCAGTTTATAATTTATTTTATATGACTCATATCCTTATACTAGATGGTATAGTCCCATTTCAATTAAATTTTTATACCCCCACTAAATTACTGAGAAAATTAAAAAATCTAAAAACAGTCATCAACTACCTAATATGAGGGTCCATTCTGATTTCAATAGATGAATGGTCTGATATGCCTTGAGGATTCAATATTCCTAAGCTATTGGAAAATTTATCCATCCATTGTAAGTTCACCAAGCTCTATCAAGCTTCTTAATTATTAGATAAGGCCCTTCCTATTTGTTATACCATATGAAGAAATTACCTCTATAATTGAGATCTACCACATCATAATTAGTTAGGCATTCTCTGAATTCCTTATCCATTTTTTCAACTTTATTACCCAGCACTTAAGCTTTGTATGATTATAGAATATAGTTAAAATCATCTAACACTATCGAAGGGTCTTTAATGCTCCTAGCTAACTCTTGAATGCCCTTTCAAATATAGCTTCTTTGGAAAGAAAATTTTGAGGCATAAACAAAGTGAGATAAAATTTTCCAAGAAGTAGTAATAAGTTGATCTATATATGGAGAAACTGATATGAGTGTTTTGAGGAGAGGAAATTAAGCACCTTTGGGTTATATTCCATAATAATCCTTCCAAGGTGATGTTGAGTATGATTGGACATTAGTCTCTAATTATTTCCTAGGAATCATAGTTCTTTATTAAGGTTTATTTCTTTGATTTTGGTTTTTAGTGGGCCTGTGAGAGAGAGGTTTTTTCTTTTTAAAACATCATTGATGGCCTACCATTTTTTAGGGTATAAGCTCCTAATGTTCTAAGATAAGATCTTAGTTTGTAAGGGTTAATCACATCCTTCCCTTTTTGCTTTCTAGTGGATTTCCTTAGGGTACTTTATAGAAAGGAATGTTCCTAAATAGTATTATCAAATATGTTTGCCTCACATATCTCTGATGGATTTTAAGTTTTAGTTATGATGTGGTCCAAGCTTGATCCTAATGGTTCAACTATATTGATAAGGGAATTTATGAAGTTAGGGAATTATGAAGGAGTTGATTGGTCTAAATGTAAAAGTGGTATTTTTAGTAGATTAGTGAGGGGAAGACTTGGAGCTTGGCCAATTGTAGGAATAAGATTGAGAGGGGTATCATGCATGTCCAAATTTAAGGGGTTTTTAGAGAGTTATGGCTTAGAGGGTTCTTTTGGTGGTTGAGGGTAAAGGTTGGGGATTTTGGTTTTAAGGATCCATATTTTTTTTGATAAGGTGGCTAATTTGGTTTCTAAGAATATGATAATAGAATATCAATTAGTTTAGGCTCTCCATCCTCACCTAGGTTGAGGATCTTTAGTGAATTGGGAATCTTACAAGCTTTATCAACTTTCATGCATATTTTTTAAAATCCTATTCTCCTTATCCTTGTAGTTTACTTATCCAATCTTAATAGTTTTCTAAATGCACTAACTAACTGACTTAACCCTATTATTGTCCAATATTCCAATGATATGTCATAGAAGCATATCTATAATGGAATGGACTTTAGAGAGGCCTTATTTAGGGTAATGCTAAGGGTCTTGTTTTATAACCTGCGTTAGGCTTGCATTATCTTTAAATTTAAATTGAAAGTAGTCTTCTTATATGATTAAAACTTACTCCAATCCAAATATAGACCATAGTGCTTATTCCTATGCTTTGATAGAAAGGAAGGGATATGCTTGTCTAAGAAACAACCAACCAGAGTTTTGTCCTATTTAGCTACTCCAGTATGAAGTATCTCTATAGATGGTTAGTTGATAGAGGAGGAATTATCTAGGGCTAAAGGAATTAGTTAAAGTTTGACAAGCGGATCTCCATCACTTACCACTTGGTTCCATGCCTTAAAACAATTTTTTGTTAGTAATATAGCCATATTAAGTTTAGGGTTGAAATGACAGGCTAGTAGCAATCTGAAAAAAGGAGGAGATAGATTGGCTAGGGGGGGGTAAGGAAAAGGGCTAGGTATTCAAATTTCTACTAGTTTTTAAGAGGAGAGAAAGAAAGATAAATGCAGAGGAGAGAGGAGGGGGATTTTGAGCTTCTAAGTTTAAGGATAATAGGCAGCTGAAGTTAGAGAGGGTATAGATGGTAATAGGAGTATACCTGGGGAGGACAGTGAGGTAGGGGGTTTAGGTTAGGGAAGAAGGATTAAAGACCATTGGTTTATAGACTAGGGAGGTTAAGGTTAGGGAGGAAGGGTTGGGCGAGAATATGAGTTTTTAAAGATGATTAGGAATCAAATGGTTGAGGGAAATTTTTGGAGAGAGGTCAAAACCTCTCTCTCTAAATGTTTCACCATAAATAATAGGGAGGGCTTTAGCTCAAAGTTAACGACTTTTGATGATAGACCTTGTAATTCTTGAGCTAATACCCCAAACATTTGGTATGGAAAAGTCCTTCACTAACCTTATATTTTATGCAACCATCTTTGCTTCCTCACCTTTTACTCTCCTTCAAATTCTTCTTCTTATGTACAATGTTCTTTTAATCTCAGGGTCTATCTCTACAAGATTTCTAGCATCGACAAAATTGTATGCATGTAAGAAGTGATTTACAAAGAGAAAGAATAAAGAAAGATTTAGTAAACAAATAATTAAATTTAAAAAAATAAAAAATAAAAATATTTATTCTATTTATTTTGCAAATATTAATGCATAATATTTGGAAATAATGTTACAAGTTTATTATGATGTTTTACTATAAGCATACAACATATCTATAGTTAGCACAGGTAAGCATAAGTTGATTGATTGACTAATTTTATTTTATCAATTTTGAATTAACTTCAAGTGCACAACATAGTTGTAGCTAGTACAAGCAAGTATAAGTCGATCCTACGAAGACAGTGATTGCTAGTAATTAACTTTCACCTATTATCTTGCTCACGAATTGAATTTTTTATTTAAATTAAAAATAAAACTTAAAAAAATAAAATAAAATGGGAAACAATAACGAAAAAAGAACAAAGAAATTCGTTTAGAAAACTCAATATCAAATATTAGTGTTTAAGTGATGAATCCCCTTAAAATTATTAATTAACCTTTTATCATGTAATTATTTATTGGCTATTAGACTGTGAAAATTCTATCTTATGTTAGTAACTCTCTCGAGACTACTAACAACAAATCCATAGGGTGATTAACTGAATTCTTTCTAGTTAAAGTTTCTAAGATTGCATTATCAATTCATGAATTCCTCTATTAGGCTTAACCCTAATCTAGAGGATTTATATCGACCTATTTCTAAGTTTGCAATCAAATCCTTTCAATTATAGTAGATTTATTGATACACAGGATTTTTCAATCTCTATGTTATGAGATAATATTATGTACTAATATTTTGAATATATTAGAACATGCTTAAAACATATAATTGAATCATAATAAATCAATCAAAATAATTGCATTAACTAAAAGAATCAAGACATATTGTTATCCCAACTAAGGTTCATCAAACTTAGACACTAAAAAGTGTTTAGTTACATATAACAGAAAATGAAATCAAAGATAAATGGGAAGAAAAATGAATAAAAAATAAAGGAATCATAATTTTAAATCTCCATTTCTTTGCTATTGAATGTTCTTACAAGTTTGAGGTTTGATGTTGTAATTAATTGGATCTCTTGACGAATTTTTCATGTTCTCCACGTTCCTTGATCAATATCGTCCCTTCTTTAAACCTTCTACGTCTGAAAACTGCTACAAAAGTAAGCTCTCCTAATTTGCCTCTACTCACATCCTTTTATAGAAAATTTTAAGGTTTTGGGGACATACACTGGTGTGTGCAAGACCATGTATATCCAAAAAACTCCATAATTTGCAATTTTGCACAAGCTCTACGAATTACACTAGTATAGACATGACTATGTATCTCTAGTTTGCTTCAAAACTTTGTTTTATGCTACATTTTCATCCAAATTCTTCTCCTTTTAGTCCATAAGGGCAATTATAACCTATAAATACACTTGGAGCGAATTAAGTAGCAAATATACAATAAAATTACAAAATATCAAGTAAAATATATCAAATATGGGTATATAAATATAGTCAAATATGCATCTATCAAACATCCCCACACTTAACCTTTTGCTTGTCCTCAAGCAAATCATAATCAAAATCATAAATCTTTCAACATCTATCTTTCATCAATCTTAACTTGTCTATTAATACTTTGAATCATAATATCATATTAATCAAATTAACATACAATTAGATTCAAATTATCCTAAAACTAATGTCCTAAGTTAATATTAATAGTTTTCACTTCAATAACCTCATCGAAATCAAAAGCATAAACCTTTACACTCTTACCAAGATTTCACTCAATGCCCTTAAGTGTTTCGGGTGAAAAGTATCAAACTCTGAAATCAATGCATAGTAGAATGCTTACTATAGGCTTGCAATTTTATTACATCTCCACCACTTGTATGTAAACTAGAAATAAAAATCAAAAAATCTTTATAAATGTTTTAATGGGGCTTTGGTAAGGTATGATTGGGATAATAAAAAAGATGATTTGAAATAAATTTACTAAAAAGAGCATTACAAGTAACTTGCTTATAATAACCAAGTTCATTCATCATAAAACTGAAGTAAATCACTTGTTAATATAGAAATCACGTATAACATGTAAAATACACAAGAAGGGGGGTTGAATTATGTTAAATTGTCTAAGATATGAATCTTTAAAAACTTCTTGATTTTTTTTTACAAATTTAGACGATTACAAGTTTAAACAATGCACTTGATTTGATAAGTAATGCAATAGCGAAAATTAGTATATATTCTTCTAACAACAAGATAATTAAAAAAGGTAAGAGTTAGAGAATATGACACCACGATTTATACTAGTTCACCCTTAACCTTGGGCTACGTCCAGTCCTTAGAGTTTGTCTGAGATTTCACTATCTCCTTCAATGTTATAAGTATTATTTCTACACTTTCATAGCCTCTTTAGGTCTCTTTCACAAAGTATTCTTTATCTGTTTCCTTAGCCTCTTCAGGCTCTAGCCTTCTTTCCTCTCGAAAAGATACTATTTGAGCTTTCACACTCACGTTACAGATGTATTTGCTCTTTTTCTTTTTTTCTTTTCTCTCAGAATATTTTTTACAGCATAAGCATTTGAGTACATAATTTCTCTAAGTATTTTTGTACAAAAAAAATTAATTTTGAAGTTTACGACTACGACTAATATTTATAGCCTAGGTCTCTAACGGTCTTCTTGAGAAAACTGCTTGTCAAGTCTTATAAAGTCTGTTATTAGTTGAGTCCTGTAACCAACTCCAACTAACTGATGTTCTTAGCACATTCTTCAATTACATCGTCTTGTTTAGTTTCGTATGCTTTATGCTTCGTTTCATATACTTTATGCTTCGTTTGATGTCTTAGACTTGATCACGTCGTCTGATCCGTTTTATTTAGATTTTAAGTATCATCTTGATTTGATGATTTATGCCACTTATATTTATCTACGCACTTAACAAATTCATAAAAATAGTTCACACGCTTCTGTTATTATTATTATTTGACTTTCATCAAAATCAATAGAAGAAGTAAAGTCTTCTTGACTTAACAATCTCCCCCTTTTTGATGATAACAAAATAATCATAATATTAAAAGATAAAAAATTCAGACGAATATACGAAGATGTAACACAAAGATGATAGTCAAAACTCCTTTCTATTGTTCTATTTATCTACCTATATCTATATTTTCCTATCTCATCTTCTCTCCCCCTATTTGTTATCAATAAAAAAAAATTATTTCAGACGCTTCAAAATTTCAGAAGACATTTGTTGAATACCAGTGTGGATCGTCTTGAGGTCTTCTTCTATAGAAACACGTAGAAGTGCTAATTCCTCATAAGATCACCCACTGCATCACTTAGTATATCAACCTTAGTATTGATTTTCTCAATGCTTTTAGCTAAGGTTTCTTGAACTTCTATCTGTTTGTAACTAGCTTCAGTCCATTTGATGAAATTCTTCAAGAACTCCGAATTAACGATAGGATCTTGTAGTATTTCACTAAGTTGATGAACATACTTAACAACAGATAGTTTTCTAGGTGAATAGTCTAATTTTATGATTCTAATATAGGGTTGTTTAAAAGATGATTTTTCAACAGGGATATCAAGATCATCAAGTCTGGGTAACTTGTAAATCATTTGCCCTAGAAGGTGTAAAATAGTTTTAACTGAAGGAATGAAACCTAAGGGTTTGAAATAAATAAGCAAATGCACAAAGGTTTCTAGGTTAAAAACGATACCTTCAATTATGATACTTTCATACCTTCCTTCTGATATTGAGCCAACTACTTTGAAGCTTTCGTATTTAGTAGATGCTCCAAAATTGCTTCCTAATGCCCTTGATATATGATGTGATACATAGACGCTTACAGGTTGAGCTGCGTGACATGCATCGTTTATTTTCTTTACTGCCACTTGAATTTCTTCTTCTATGAGATCATCTTCTTGTCTTTCAGGAAACTTCTTCTTCTTCCCTTTTTCTTTGCTATCTACTGGTGGTAGAAATCTAGGTTGTACATCTGGTACAATCTTGATTGTCGTTCTGCTTGTCACTGGATAGATTGTATATGGATTTTTCGTAATCTTCAACGAATATAGTTCTACCTTCTCATCTCGCAGAATACTATATAATCTTCGTTCTTCATAATTTAGAAGATGTATCGATTGATCATTTACTGTTATAGGTTCAACTTGAACCTTAAAGTTTCGTGTAGTAGGTTCTCTGATCATAATTGAACGATCATGTGTTGATTCTTCTATGACCTTCATCTTCAAATCTTCTTTCTTCATCATTTGAGGAGGGTCAAAAGTTACTAACTGTTGTTCAAACGGTGTCTTCGTCTTCTTTTCAATAGTCTGTGTCATTTGTGGAACATCAGTAGATGAAACCTTCTTCTTCTAAATAGGCTTCATCTTCTTTTGTTCTTCTATTGGTTTGAAAGATAGTTGTTATTGAGGCTTCTTCTTCTCGAACACTAACTTCCTTTCTATCTCTGTCTCTCCAGACGGTTGTTCTTGTTGAATATGAGGGATAGAGACGGTTGGTTTGACTACTTATTGTTGTTTCTCTTGCTCTTTTTCACTCTCAGAGTCTGTACCAAGGATCAAAACTCTTTGCTTTTTCTGTTCTTGTTGTCGTAAGGTCATTAACCTTAGTGCCCTTCTTAACTTCTTGAGCCTTTCTAATTGGAACGTCTCAGCCTTCCTCTTTAAAGACACTTGGTGAGTTGGTTGTTGAACCTTGGTTGCCTTCTTTTGTGGAATCGTCTTGGCTTGTATCGGCTTAACAGACGATTGTTTAACCTTTACCCTTACTGATATTCTTTCTGACAATCGAGGTGTTGCTTGTTTTTCAGATGGAACATTTCCTTTGTTTTGTATTACTAAAAGCTCCCCCTTAGACTGTGCTTTCGGTGTGGAATCTTCATCTGCTTCGGCTCCAGTCTTGATCCCCATTTTGTGAATATTAGAGGCATTGATAACACTCTTAACATTCAGCTTTACTCTATTTCCTCTATCAAGTAAGATTCCAGATATTTTAAAAAATCTTGTTAACATCATACCATAAGGTAAAGAACCACTCTTTAGATGATATTCCTCCCTAGCCTTTATTATGTATTTGAGAATCAAAAACAGAAGATTAACAGGTTGGTGAGTAAGAAGATGAAACAAACAATGTTCATCATTCATTGTCACTAAGTCCTTTGATCCTGCTCTCGGTAGGATACAATGGAGAAGAAGTGTGTGAAGAACCTTAGCCATTGGAATGAGGGTTGAAGACTTCTTGACTCCTAGATTACTAAATCCATATATTTGTCGATTGATGTTGGCTTCATCTATATGACTTTGAGTGATCCAATCTGTATTGTTGAACAATTTTTCTCCTTCATTTGGACACCTAATAGCCTCCATCATGGAATCTTATGTGATTATTACCATCAACCCATCTACCATCAATACCAAGGTATTGTTTACTACCTTCACATTCTTCTAGAACTCATATATTTCATTCAGATACACCAGCTCTTGGATGTTGAAGAAGTTCTTCCATCCAACTGCTTCAATCTCAGGTTCGATATTTATCCAAGCATTCTTCAAGGAAGTAAAATCGACGAGTCTTCTATAGACAAGAGATTTTGGCATTTTCTAATCGTTACTATTTAGTATGAAAACTTACGAATTTTCAGCTTCTTCAGAACAAATCGTCTGGATTATGGAGTTTCAGACGAATGGTCATTTAACATCACCATATTTAGATTTCGTCTGATTTCATTGAATTTGTCTTCACTTAAGGGTTT
Organism: Erythroxylum longipes; assembly: GCA_027563885.1. Taxonomy (NCBI): domain Eukaryota; kingdom Viridiplantae; phylum Streptophyta; class Magnoliopsida; order Malpighiales; family Erythroxylaceae; genus Erythroxylum; species Erythroxylum longipes. The sequence goes on from JAOQMS010068009.1 coordinate 10,834, forward strand.
GGTGAAGATGTCCACCCATTGTTGATTCGTCTCAACAAATTGTAGATTGATGATCCCTCTCTGTACATAGTCTCATATAAAATGGTGTCTAACTTCAATATGCTTTACTCTTGAGTGTTGTATTGGATTCTTTGAAAGATTGATTGTCACAAAAGATTGGAATCTGATCTTCTTGGATAGAATAATCCTCTAACTGATACTTTATCCATAATATCTGTGAACAACATCTTGCAGCTAACATGTATTTAGCTTCTATAGTAGATAGAGCAATTGAACTTTGCCTCTTGCTTGACCAAGAAATTAGATTATGACCAAGAAAGTGACAACCTCCACTTGTACTCTTTCTATCAATCCTATCTCTAGCATAATCAGCATCACAGTAACCAATTAACTTGAAATCTTTACCTTTCTCATACAATAAGAAAAGATCAGTAGAACCTGCCAAGTATCTCAATATTCTTTTAATAACAATATAAAGAGATTCTCTAGGATCTACTTGAAATCTTGCATATAAATAAACACTAAACATTATATCAGGTCTGCTTGCAGTTAGGTAAAGCAAAGAACTAATAATTCCTCTAAAGTGAGTTTGATCAATCTTCTTACCAGCTTCATCTTTAGTCAAGACCATTGACAGATGCATAGGAATAAACATAGGTTTAACAATTCCCATTTTATATTTGACTAAAAGCTCTTTGATATACTTTTGTTGATAAATAACAATCTTTTCATCAGTTTGTATAATTTGTAAACCAAGAAAGAACTTTAATTCACCCATCATACTCATTTTAAATTCACTTTTCATAATATTTTCAAAACTTGAACATAATTTTCTAGGAGTTGCACCAAAAATGATATCATCTATATATATTTGTACAATGATAAAATCATTTTTAATATCCTTTTGAAATAATGTTTTATCTACTTGACCTCTAACAAAGCCATTTTTAATCAAAAACTAACTCAAACGATTATACTATGCACTAGGTGCTTGTTTTAATCCATACAAAGCTTTATGAAGTTTATACACACAATCAGATTTATCAATGTCTTCAAAACCTAGGGTTTATTTCACATAAACTTCTTCGTCTATAAAACCATTCAAAATGCACTTTTCACATCCATTTTAAACAGTTTTATACCATGATGAACAACAAATGCAAGCAAAATCCTAATAGCTTTTAGTCTAGCTACAGGAGCATATGTTTCATTATAGTCTATTAATTCTTATTGATTATAGCCTTGAGCTACTAATTTGGCTTTGTTACGGGTTACTTTCCCTGATTCGTCTAGTTTATTCTTGAAAACCCATCTAGTACCTATAATAGATTTAGTAGGGGGTTTAGGGACTAGATATCAAACTTTATTCCTAGTAAACTGATTTAACTCCTCTTGCATAGCTAAAATCCAAGCTTTGTTTTGAAGAGCTTCATCAATTTTCTTAGGTTCTAATTCGAAAAGAAATGCTACATTAGCCTCTCTTCTAAACTTAGATGTAATTCTCACTCCTTCTGATGTTTCTCCTATAATCAGGTTTTCTGGGTGAGAAGACTTATATTTCTAGTCTTTTTTTAAGTTAATAATTTCAGAATTATCTATCACTTTATCAAATGGATCGTCTAGGTTATTAACTAAGGGAGCAGATAGAGTTTCATCATCAGAATCGTCTCTTTTATCTAGGTGAGAATCATCATTAAATTTTACATGCATAAATTCTTCAACAGATCTGGAAACAAGATTGTAAACTCTATAAGCTTTAAAATTAATAGAATAACCTAGAAAAATCCCTGAATTGATATTAGAATCAAATTTATCCAAATTTTCTTTTATATTTAAGATAGTGCATTTGCAACCAAAATGATGAAAGTAAGAAATATTTGGCTTTCTTCCCTTCCATAATTCATATGGAGTTTTATTTAAAATAGGTCGCAAAAATACTCTATTTTGATTATGACAAGCTGTATTTATAGCTTCTACCCAGAAGTACTTAGGAAGATTCATTTCACATATCATAGTCCTTGCCATTTCCTGAATCGTCCTGTTCTGTCTCTCAACAACTCCATCTTGTTGAGGAGTTCTAGGAGCAGAAAAATTTTGAAAAATTCCATTCTCTTCACAAAACATTTTGAATTTTTCGTTTTCAAATTCTCCAACATGATCACTCCTAATTCCAGCAATAGAAATTCCTTTTTCATTTTGTAACTTTTTTTATAAAACTTTAAAGCATTTAAGAGATTCGTCTTTATGAGATAAAAACAATATCCAACAAACTCCAGTAAAGTCATCAATAATTACGAGACCATACTTCTTTCCACCAAGACTTGTTGTTCTGGTTGGACCAAACAAGTCTATATGTAACAGCTCTAGACGTCTAGACGAAGTTCAATGTTCTTAGACGAAAAAGATGTTTTAACTTGTTTTCCTTTTTGACAACTTTCACAAAAGAAATCTTTGTTAAAACTTATCTTTGGTAAGCCTCTTACCAAATCAAGTTTAACTAATTTGGAAATATGTTTAAAGCTAACATGACCTATCTTTTTGTGCCAAATCAGTTTCTCATCATTTTTTGATATAAAACATAAAATATTTTGACTTTTCAAATCGTCTAAGTTGATTTTATAGAGATTATTTCGTCTCTTGACAGAAAAGAATATGGAACCGTCCTTGTTTTTGACTATACATGAATTTTGATTAAAGAATACTTCAAAAACAGAATCACATAATTGACTTATACTGATTAGATTATGCTTTAAGCCATAAACTAGCAAAACATTATCAATAGACAAAAGGGAGTCCTTACCAAGTTTGCTAATCCCATTATTTTACCCTGCTTGTTGTCTCCAAAAGTTACTGATCCTCCTTGCTTATGTTGGAGGTCTAGGAATATAGACCTTTTGCCCGTCATGTGTTGCGAGCAGCTACTATCTAAATACCATTAGTGGTGGTTGCTTCTTCTAAGTAAGGAGATCTGCAGCATAAATTATATCCTTTTGAGGTACCCATATTTTCTTGGGTCCTTTGGGATTAGTCTTATAATTTTTATTTGAATAATAAGAATATTGTTTCTTTTTCTTAGCAACAAAATTCCTATTACGAACAAACTTCTTATTATGAAGAACATTACTATTATAAATAGTATTTCTATTATTGAAGCCTAAATTGCTTTTATCATTTGGATGTCTATAACTTCCAATCATGTCATTCATCCCTTTTATACTTTCTGTAAATTTCGATAAATCTGCTGAAAGACTTTTAATCCTTTGTTTTAACCGATTAATTTCCTCAGATCTATCTACGGTTGCTTTCTTTTTCATATCGTCTACTTGTTTCTTGAGGCAGACGTTTTCTTCTTCTAAGAATTTTGTGTTCTTTATATTTTCAACAAATTTCTTTTTTAATAACCTATATTGTTTTAAAATAACATGTGAATCTTCTAACAATTCTAAATAGGCATCCTGAAGATCATCAAAGTTAGAAATTACCTCATCATTGCTTTCCCCTTCAACTACCAAGCATATATTGGCTTGTTTTGATGTTTCTGAGTCGGATTCAGATTCAGACAAATCTAGATCTTCCCATGTTTCCAATATGCTCTTTTTTGTTTTCTTAACTTTTCTTTTGTTTTCTTTTGAGCAACAGACATTCAGACTTGTAATATCCTAGTTTATTATACTCATAGCAGACGATAGAACTTTTCTCATTATTTGAATCGTCTTTGCTATTCTTTTTGAAAGAGAAGTCTTTATTTCCCCTTAATTTCTTTTTCTACATCCTTCTAATCTTTCTTGAAATGAAAGATAGGTCATCTGCATTTTCACTTGAATCTTGATCAGATTCACTAGTATCATCATTCTTGATTTCTTTAATCTTTAATGCTTTTGAAGATGTACTTCTATTTTTCTACATCTTTTGATTCTTCTGACCAGCCTTTAATGTAATAGATTTATCCCTTCTGGGTTTTTCAAGCTCTACTTTATGAATTTTTAGTGAACCAAGCAATTTGTCTAGCTTCAGCTTGCTTAAATCCTTGGCCTCTTGTATTGCTGTTACTTTGGGTCTCCATCTTTTTGGAAGACTTCTGAGAATCTTTCTAACATGATCTTGAGTGTCATAGATTCTTTCCAGAGCTTTAAGTCCATTAATATTGTTTGAAATCGTCCAGATATCTAATCAATAGACTTATCATCTTTCATCTTGAACATCTTATACTGATGAACAAGAATACCAATCTTGGATTCTTTCACCTGATTTGTGCCTTCATGTACAATGACTAATGTGTCCCAAATTTCATTTGTAGATTTGCATCCATGAACCTTATCATATTCGCTTCTACTTAGAGCACAACTTAAAAAAGAACTTTGCCTTTGAGTTTAATTGAAAGCAAACTTTTTGATCAACCAACCATTGGTCATGAGAGATGCTTTTTCCTTCATTGTCTGTTGGGATGTATGGACCATTTTCAATGATATCCCAAAGATCAATGTGTGTGGATTCTATAAAGAGCCGCATCCTGTCCTTCCAATAATGGTAATCTTCACCGTTGAACGCAAATGGTCTTGAGACCGAGGCACCTTCTGCTATAAAAACATGTGATTCAGCCATGGATCTTTATCCTCACTTTGTAACAGTGTTTCTTGGAAACCTTGCTCTGATACCAACTGGAGTAAATCACTTGTTAATATAGAAATCACGTATAATATGAATAATACACAAGAAGGGGGGTTGAATTGTATTAAATCATGTAAGATATGAATATTTAAAAACTTCTTGATTTTCTTTACAAATTCAGACGATTACAAGTTTAAACAATGCACTTGATTTGATGAGTAATACAATAGAAAAAATTAGTATCTATTCTTCTAACAACAAGATAATTAAAAAAAGGTCAGAGTTAGGGAATATGACACTGCAATTTATACTAGTTCACCATTAACCTTGGGCTACGTCCAGTCCTCAGAGTTTGTCTGAGATTTCACTATCTCCTTAAATGTTACAAGTATTATTTCTACACTTTCAGAGCCTCTTCAGGTCTCTTTCACAAAGTATTCTTTATTTGCTTCCTTAGCCTCTTCAGGCTCTAGCCTTCTTTCCTCTCGAAAAGGTACTGTTTAAGTTTTCACACTCACGTTACAGATGTATTTGCTCTTTTTCTTTCTTTCTTTTCTCTCAGAATATTTTTCACAGCATAAGCACTTGAGTACATAATTTCTCTAAGCATTTTTGTATAGAAAAAATTAATTTTGAAGTTTATGACTACGACTAATATTTATAGCCTAAGTCTCCAACGATCTTCTTGAGAAAACTGCTTGTCGAGTCTTATAAAGTCTGTTATTAGTTGATTCCTGTATCCAACTCTAATTAACTGACATTCTTAGCACATTTTTCAATTACATCATCTTGCTTAGTTTCGTATGCTTTATGCTTCGTTTGATGATCACTTCGTCTGATCTGTCTTATTTAGCTTTTAAGTATTGTCTCGATTTGATGGTTTGTGCCACTTATATTTATCTGCGCACTTAACAAATTCATCAAAACAGTTCACACGCTTCTATTATTATTATTATTTAACTTTCATCAAAATCAATAGAAGAAGTAAAGTCTTCTTAACTTAACAAAAACCAATGGTACCCTATAATTATTCATAATTTTTCTAATTGCAATTTTATTTTGAATCACAATAATTTCAAGCATTCATTATGTATCACCATTAAAGAAATATTGAACCTTTGAAAATTTCAAGTTTCAAACAAGCAAGTAATGTAAATAACATTTAGGATTCAAGAAAATAAAAAGGATTCAAAGAAAAATAAGATAGAGGTTAATAATTGGGGTTATAAATAATGAAAAAGGCTAAAACTCAACTTTGTTATTCCTAAAGGATAAAATAGGGTAAGATAATTATCAAAGAAATAGGCTTAAACAAATTGTTAAATCTAAGTTCCTTTATCATTTCAATGCTTCTAATTTAACAAATATTGTCTCAATATGTATAATAAAAGCAAGTTCCAGAATCATTCAACTACGCGCGATAACACATATGAAAGAAATAAAAGAGCCTAAAATTTTGAAAGTTTTGCTCTTAGGCTCAAAAGCTCATAAAAAATAAGTTTGTGTGTGTAAATAACATGCAATTTTCATTCAATTTTATTGTCTCAATGAATACTAAAATTATGACTTATAGAATCATGTCTATTCTAACTATCATCCTCTTGCACACTAATTCAAATCAATATTCAATAATGAAATGAAGTACTTATGGAAAAATTTCAACTAACTTATAATATCAGTTAACAAAATCTAATAAAAAAGATTACAATAAGCTTAAGAAATCATAATCTCCTTCCCCATACTTAAGATTGTACATTGTCCTTAATTTACTTAGTATAAGGATATACGTTGTAAGTGAGAAAGTGGCGTTTGGTACTTCCCTGAGTAATATAATTTTTTTACTCTGATTTTCATGATTTTGAGTCTATTAATCCAATTTGATATACTACTTCCTCACAAGATATAAAGAAAAATGAAAAAAAAAAAGAAAATCAAATAAAGATAAAAATAAAAATAAAGAAAATAAATACAAAATATGAAAATAGAAATAACATAAAATGTAAAATAAAACCTATCCAAATTCATCGGTTGCCTCCCATACAGTGCTTGTTTACATTGTTAGATGGATGTACCTTGCATATTACCCTCATCTTGGGTCTATAATTAGCTTCTACCTGTTTCTCCACAAAGCATTTTCGTAGCTTGTGAGTAAGCCATATGTTGAAAGATAATCATAAAAGCATAATTTATCAAATCAAAAATCCTATTGAATGCATTAATCCTCATTTTAATATGTTAATAAAATGAGGGATAATGAAATTCCCTAAATCTTTTATTGATGTAAGCAGTTTTTCTTGGATGAAATAGGAACCCTTTGTCCTTAAGGTGGCTACCATTTTCTTGTTTGGTTCCTCAACCACCTTTTTCCACTCTTCTTTTTCTTCTTATTCCTAAAAAAAGTTTTTAGCTCATCATCATCTTTAACTATCTCTTAACACTCCTCTACTTATTTTTCTTGGATAGAGTCATCTTTTGGAAGCTCTTTTTCACTCTAAACGGTGATTGTCATTCTATGTTCTTTAGGATCTGTGTTAGTAGTACTAAGCAAACTCCCCTACAGTTAGTCAGATAATATCTTCATCAGCTGGTTGATTCGATTCACCATGTCACGTATACAAGCCTCTGCTTTCTGATGCCTTATAATTCTTGAACAAATTTTGCCATCTTATCTTCCAAAGAAATAGTTACCTCCTCTCCTTCATGAAATGTATCATATTTAGGTGGAGAAAATTTCTCTTCGAATGCACGTTGGCTAGCTACATGCTTAGCAAGGTATTCTATTAGTTTATTTGTAGTACTTTTGTATTGCTGCTCTTGTTGTACGTATTCGGTTGGAGTATATTCATTCTATCCACATGTGTAAGGTTTGATTTACTCTAAATTATAAATATTCTCGTATGATGGATCTTGAGGTTGGTTGTATATGTTTGTTTGCTCCCACATATAGGTTGGTGCCTGACATTTATAATTGTAATGGTTACTCCCGCAAATGTTGCAACATGACATAGATATCGGTTGAGCCTACGAAAACATGTAAGGAAACCTCTCTCTTTTATATGGTGATGTTACGTATTGCAATGACATATCATGGCTCCCATAAAAGTAATGTCCACTCCATCTATCCATTGTGAGTTATGACTATGATGTTAAATCTCAATATCCTAACAATAAGTCACAAACTCACAGTCAAAGTAGAGAAGTTATAAAGATGATTAAATGAATAGGCCAAAAATACAATAAAGTAGAATAAAAATAAAAAATAAAAAGGCTAGAGCAATAAAATTCAAATGTTCCTAATATTACCATCCCCAGTAATGACTTCAAAAACTTAATTGAATAATTTTAGTTTGTCAATATTGAATTGACCACAAGTGCACGACATAGTTGTAGCTAGCATAGGCAAGTACGAGTCAATTCCATAAAGGCAATGATTACCAATAATTACCTTTATCCTATTATCCAGCCTACAAATTGGATTTTTGATTTTTAATTACAAATAATACTTAAACGTATAAAATAAAATGGGAAACAATAAAGAACAAAGAACAAAGGAATTAGCTTTAAAAACTCAATATCAAAAGATTAATATTTAGGTGATGAATCCCCTTAAAAATCATTAATTAACCTTTTATCTTGCAATTATTTTATTGACTATTGGACAGTGAAAATTCCTATTTTATGTTAATAACTCTCTCAAGACTACTAACAACTAATCCATAAAGTGATTAATTGAATTCTTTCTAGTTAAAGTTCTTAGGATTGCATTGTCGATTTATGAATTCTACTATTAGGTTTGACCTTAATTTAGAGGATTTATGTCAACCTATCTTTAGGTTTGCAATCAAATCCTTTCAATTATCATAGATATATTTATACATAGGATTTCTCAATCTCTATGTTATGAAATCAATTATGTACTAATATTTTGGATCTATTAGAAAATGCATAAAACACATACTTGAATCACAATGTATCAATCAAAACAATTGCATTAAATAAAAGAATAAAGACATACAAACTAGGGTTCATCACACCTAGACATTAAAAAGTGTTTAGTTACATATGATAGAAAATGAAATCAAAGATAAATAGGAAGAAAAATGGACAGAAAATAAAGGAATCATAATTATAAATTTCCCTTTCTCTTTTATTGAATGTTCTTACAAGTTTGAGGTGTGATGTTGTAATATGTTGGATCTCTTGATGAATTCTTCGTGTTCTCTATGTTCTTTGATCAATATCGTCCCTTATCTAAGCTTTCTATGTCTGGAATCTGCTACAAAAGTTGACTACCCCAATTTACCTCTGATCATATCCTTTTATAGTAAATTTTCGAATTTTTAGGACAAATACAGTCTAATACATGGGCATATGAGAGACTGTACATATTTAAAAACTCAGAATTCATGATTTTACTCAGGCTTTGAGACTTACACAGGCATAAAGACGACCGTGCACCTCTAATTTGCTTCAAAACTTTGTTTTATATTACGTTTTCATCCAAAAGTTTCTCTTTTTAGTCCATGAAGGTAGTTATTACTTATAAATGCATGTGGAGTGAGTTAAGTACCAAATATACAATAAAATTACAAAATATAAAGCAAACTAAATTTGATATGGGTGTATAAATATAGTCAAATATGTATCTATCATTGATCGGACGAGGATTATTGGTTAACTACCAACTACCCACAAACTTAACAAGCTAGATCAACTTTTATAGATGGGATGAATAAAAAATAAAGTAAGTAACAAATATAAATACTGATGCAAAACAATGATCAAGTATATACCAAACTATAAGTTCATTAAACTTAGGCCAAGTTTTCCTTAGGAATTTACTATATTCAATTTCACCTTTGATTAATGAATTACTTTTACTCGGACTACTATGAGTTCCTAACCTAAGACTATATTCTCTCTCAATACATATAATCCCTATTTAGAGGTTACTTAACCAAAAGCCCTTTTGATTATAGATAACCTAGGAATACTTTACTTTGTTTAATAAACTCTCTTGATATGGTTTACCCTAACCTAGGAAGATCTTACGATTTCTCTTGAATAACTTATGTTTAACACTCTTTATTCATACTATGACCTAAAATATATCTCATCCCTCGAATCTTGATATATAAATCATATAATTAATCATCTACTTTCATTCCTTCAATTAATATAAAAGCCTGAACAAATCACATGAAAACTAGAAATTCATTAATCTAAGAATGAATTAGAATATATCACATCTTAGGTTTTGCCTACCTAAATCTACATTGCATTTAGTTTATAACCATACAAGAATGTCAACATAAAACATAATAAAGAAAATAGGATAAAGAAATCATGTTCTTGAATCTTAAAATCTCTAAAGAATTCTTGAAATCTTCTTTTATTTCTAAAATATGGTGAACTCTTGATCAACATCAATGCAAAACAGTTCAAAGTGACTGTTGATCGGTTTCTTAGCCAAATACTCTCTTTTTTGTATTCTTTTTTTGTTAAAAAATGAAATCTTAACTTTTAATACACAAACCTAGATATAGGTCCATGTTGTTGGTTGCACTGTATCTAAATTTTTTCAGAAATAATAACACTAATATAAGTATATACATGAGACCGTGTATGAAACTCTATTCTTAATCCACGGGAGTAACACAAAACATATAAGGTGTGTTGGAGAAACATAAGCAAATACATCTATACACGACCCTCAATATGGGATAATGTATACTACCTATTTTATGATTCTCTAGATCTTCAAAAATTGTTGTATTTCATGTAATTCTTCTTTAACTTTTCTTCTTTTCCATTTTTGATCATAAATGTGACCTAAAATGATATATCTTCTTAAATTAAGTATGAAATCCTTCATCATCATCCAAAATACAAGCAATATACTATGAAAATAATGAAAAAATAGTATATGTCTAGGATAAACCTAATAACTCAACTGATAGTCCTATGTTTGCTAAATGACAAAATTGTAAGAGAACCAAATATTTATAACACCATAAGTAAAGATGTAGTTGACTTAGACTTATCTCCCATAACAACTATTTATAAAATTTATTAAGTGTCATGCTCATATCATATCTAAAACTATCATAGTAGACATTCACCTAACTACATTTCCAAAAATAAGCTCTCATGGGTTTAATTAAGATAAGTGTTAAAATCTAGCCTTAATTCATTTGGGTCTACCCTGTACCTAAATTTATACTTCTCAACTTCAAAAATATTCCTTAACATAAGGAATAAAATTAAATTATGTAGTTATTTGTCATAATACTAGACTTGTTGTCACCCTTATAGACCACATATATAGGCCTACATCAATTGAATAGATTTAGTTATAAGTCCAATCCTAGATATGAGACAAGAAACTCCCTCTCCTAATAGATCACTATGTGAAGTAGAGAAAGAGATAAATAGCTAGAAGCGAGGTATGAGGTTATTTATAAAAAAATGTAAACATTCTTTATAAATATTACCTTTTCTCTCTTTAATTCTCACTCACTTGATTGTTGGATGTTAAATGCTATAAAAGATGATTTTTAAATATAGGAGAAAAATATATCTAAGTCTAATAATAGAACCACAAACCCAAACTAGGACTCAAAGAAAGAATCTTATCAAAATTAGGCCATCCTTTTTGTATAAACAATTTTATCATCGTTATAGTTATCTTAGTTCAATGTTACATAACGCGATTGGCACAATACTTTTAAATGACATGATTATATTGATAAAAATAACATGTCAAGTGCACTCTATACTCCCTATTCTATTTATACGGTTATATCTAGACTAGCAAAATAGTAAAACCTTTTTTATTTAATTTCCTCTCTTTAATCTCCTAGCATACATTGCAACCCCCACTTTAAATTTGTACAACACTACATCGTTTTGTAAACTTTACATCACACAAGTTACGAAACCAGTAACCTATTGATAGTTTTGATTTGCATTGCATTTTAGGGTTTGATTTGTTAAGTAATTAGTGTTAGTTTGAGTGTTTAGTGTCTATTTAGGTTTCAATTGTATTAGTTTATGTGTTTAATTGTTTTTATGGGTTAGTATGAATCTTTGAGCTTAATTTGTATATTTTTGAGGTACCTTGATGTGTGTGCTAGTGTTGCAGGGTAAATAGGGAAGAACGTGAAGATTTAAAGAGTTTCAGGCTAAAAGACATAGGCCATGATAGTGACAGAAGAGGAAGAGCCAGCAGCAGCCACGCCACGATCGTATACCAGGGCCCATGATCGTGACAGAGAGCCTTAAATCAGGCCACGATTATGAAAAAAAGGTTAAAGTGTCGGCCACGATCATGGCATTCAGAGCCATGATCGTGCTCTACATCGGGCTGACACAAAATTTCAATTTTTGGGTAATTTTTTGAACCGTTTCAACCCCGAGTTTGACCTAGGGCTGCTTCAGAATAAACAGAACAACACCTAGCAGCCACCAGTAGTTTTTAGAGAGCCAAGAGAGTTATATAAAGAGGGAGATTCTGCAAAAATCTGAGAGAGATCAAGCGATTAAGGAAGGAAATGAAAGACGAGAGGCATGGAGATACATTTGACGCGACGTACTTCCCGGAATAGGCGATTTCTTGCAGTCGTTACCTCCAAGATCCATTCTGATAGTATTTTCTATTTTCAATTTTGATTTCATTGATCTATGAGATTTGGATATTGATTAGGAATATTGTCGTTGAGTGTTGATCTTTTGTCTAAACTCACCTTAGGGTTTTTTGTTCTTGAGATTAATAAAATTTATTTGATTGTGTTTTATTCGATTTATTTCTGATTCAATTTCGATTCTTCATAACTTGGCAACAAACTGAGAGGGTGAGCCAGGTGAAAATTATCGATTTAGGCTAACAAAAGTTGGGTAAATCTTAGCCTAAATCGATAGGTAGAGAGTTGAATCAAACCAGTAGAGTTGTGTAACGAGAGATCGAACATAGATTCCCTGTAGGTTAATAGACAACTTTAGAAATAATTTAGGTTTTGGACTAATTACGTAATTTCCATAATTTGAAATGGGGATTATTAATTAGGTTTAAGAATTATAACTCGAGAGAGAGTAATTCACCATAGGACCGTCTAGGCCCTTTAAGTCGGAAATTACGTAATTGGGTAGATTTTCTTTAGCTTCAAATTAATTCCCCCTTTCTCTCAATTGGTTACTTCTAGGTTGAGTTTTAGATTATTTGTGTGAGTTGGCTATTTTGTTCATTCTTTTGGTGCTTTAATTTCTCATATTTGATTTGTCGGCCCCATGAACAATTTTTCCATCAACTTAAGCATAAGAGCTTATGGAAAGAATGCATGAGAAGAATTTGA